>NC_051165.1:270889151-271039151 GCF_013339725.1 Rhipicephalus microplus
GCAATTATTGGAATGCTTTGATAATTTTGATAAATGATGCAGTATTTAAATTTGCTTTGAATTGAATCTAAATTATTTAAAATTCCAAATTATTTGAGATGGAACAAATAAGTGCATATTAATCTGCATTTAGCAGCTTGTAAAGGAGGTTTCACTGCAGCAGAGGAGTGCTAAGCCGTGAAAACACATATCCAAAAAATTCTCACTGCCGCAAAGTCTTGTTTCAGGTTAAATGAAGGAATTATCTTAACATTGATTTTTTGCTTAAAATCTTCCTATTCTGGCTTATATGCTCTAAGTATATCAAATTTTAAAATGTAACATATTTTACAGGCCGTCAGTTGCATTATACAGTAAGTCAGGTCCTGCTAAAAAAATTCAAAGATGTTTCCACTCCCTCTGATGCAAAAAAAAAAAAAGGCATTTGCATAGGCCTCATTTCAGTTTTAAAAAAGATTGTGCAGGTTAGTTAGGTGACGGCAAATATGCCCAATTTTCTTTATAATGTGATATAAACACTGCTTGGATTCAATTAGAGATCGTTCGATCAAAATCACCGTGTGCATCAAATCCAAAATTCACTATTTGCACAAGCCTAATGATATCATTTATATACACTCAAACTTCAACATAAATTAGGATATAATGAAATATTGGTTACATTGAAGTAAATGAAAATTAGTCTTGCAATAGATACAGCGTTAAGAATAACCTTTATAACAAATTTTCGAACATAACAAACCTATTTCTTGTACGATGTAACTTTGTTACTGTGAGCTTGGAGTGTAATTATTATGAACATAAAGTAAGCAGTTAGTATGGTCTGAGCATTTAACAATGTTCATATTAATTGTTTTCATGTTTTTTTAAATATATTATACACAATTTCTTGTTATTTGCATTTACAAATAATATGGAGCAAGATGAGCCAATAATGACTCATAATTATGAAAGTTTAGTCACAAAAAAGTTAGTCTGAAAAGAGCTATATTTTACACATTGTCATAGTACCAAACAAAAACTATGCGACCTACTATAAAATGAATTATGTACTTGAAATCAGCGTGAAAGCCTATGTAGATGGCAGAAATTTCAATAAAATTTTGTGTCAATAAAGCTTTTATGTTACAAATCGCATCTCTTCTTAAGAACTAGCTAACTGTAGGTGCTCTTTTCTAAAAAAATTCTGGTATTGCCCCTGATGGTCACCAACTTTCAGATGTATCTGTACTCAACTCGAGGGACACAATACACAAGCAATAGATGGGGCTTCACAACCACGATCAAGATCACAAGAGTTGACCAACTATCACCCTACTCTGTCTCTTCTAAACTGTTGCTTTGTAGCCTTAGAAAAATAGCCAGAATCGGGTGACCTGGAGTGTGCCAGGCACAAGGATGTGTACATATGCAGGGGTCGGGAAGTTTGCCGCCATGTTGAATGTAAATCAGCAATAAAAAAAATTGGCCCCGTATCTGCATGTGACACCGCAGATGTCGTCAAAAGACGATAGTCTTGCGTCTGGAGAGAGTGAACAAAACGTTTATTTGATGTTCTGCGCAAGAAAATCGGTGAATGGTATTCTGGAGGCGCTGCGTTAGGGTGCCTCGAGCGTGCAGTGGAGGTGAACGAGTGCATTAAGTCACGTCACACGTGAGACATGGGTGCTATCTGGCAGTTATCTTGGAAAGCGAAGTGCGCGCGCCCTGCGCGCCCCTCTTGGTTGTGATAAGGTGTAGAACGCAAGGCGACGGGTAGGTGCCACCACCTTGTCGTCTTAGCAAAGCGTTGGAAACACTTCTTTTCTTGCAAGCGTTGCATGGTCAGCGCAACATGATAAACGCTACGGTCCTTAGAATTTATTTATGCATGCCTTTTCTAGTAAGAGATACGCATAATATTGACGTGTTGTTATGGTGCCTCAGATATGTGCAATAATTGCTTTTTAATTGACAATCGCACAAGTATGAACGCTGAATCTTGAGCAATATTGGTGGGTGCTGCGGATGGGGTCGGCGGTATGGAGTATCGTTTGGCCATTTTGGTGCCATTTAGGGTACCGTTAAGGGTGTACAAACAGACAAATGTACAGACAGACAGATCAAAATTTTTGCGTCGAAGGTTCCTAAGAAAGACTATAGTCTTTAAAAGTAGACCCTGGCGGGTTGCATTTGGTGCGAAAATTCTACCTTCAATGGTTTAAAAGAAATGGGATAAGTGGCGGAATTGTGGATGGCTTAATACAACACGTCTTTTATATGGGAGGTTGTACCCTTACATGCAAATTTCAGTTGAGGCTGACCACCACAATAAATTTACATGGCCGTTTTTAAGATTAAGAACTCGTAAGCAGAAACTTGTATGGTACCGTATGTCCTGCAAAATGTGACAGGAAGTTTTTTTAAAGAAGAAGAAGGAGGTTAGGAGATAGAAGCTTGGAGAGAAGAAATATTTGTGAATACAGTGCATCTCTGAAGCTGTTTCAATCAGTGAAATTGTCTTCTTCAAAGCTACAACTTCTGCAACTGCTTTGCAAATGCAGCCTTTACGTGACACTTCGTGTCGATGAATATTTCGTCTTTTCAAGACTGGCCATTCAAACACAAACACAGGAAAGAGGTCAAGACAACACAAACTCTGGAATGGAGTAACCAGGCCGGATAGAGCGATCTGAATTTGAGGAGTAGCAACTTCTTTCACGTGTCCGTGTTGGCATGCCCATTCTTTTCAAAATACTGAACAACTAGCTCGGCTCGGTTATTCTGGCCTAATATCCGTGATGAAAGAGATGCATGGAGAGAATATGACTATGTATGAGGTTAGGATAGGTGACATCAAAAACCGTAATCAGTGTATCGTAACAAGCTTACCCATTTCTCTTTAAGGTATCAAGTGATGAAGGAATGTGTCATTGATCATTTTGCACCAATATGGGGCTGTCAAGACATAAAGAGCTTCCTACGTTTTCGAAGAGTGGCTTGGTCTTGTGTCAGTTCGGGGTGGAAGTGCAGCGTCCTTCGCACCATGCTACATCAGCTTGCTCCTGCTGTGTCATTCTGCTCCAAAACGCATTACTGCATTGAAAGTTCTTCCAGGTGGTCCATAATGCATTCATGCGCCACTGTCATTTGCGACTTGGTGGTCAAGTGAGCTCCCATCATCGTCCCCTGACGTGCCTTGTGACTTGGTGACGGTGCGATATCGTCACAGTTTCACTGCAAGGGGGAAGCAATGAATGCGATTGCAATGATCCGAAGTGTTATGCGAAGGGCTAGCTGCTAATTCTGTTGGATCTGATCTCACCAACTTTTCAAGACATAGAAGGCAAAACGGTTGTCTGTCACCTCACTGCGAAGTAAGCAGGCCATTACCTGATGTCTGCCGGGATAGTGACCATGCTCGTATGGTCAAAGTTACTTCTGGAGCCCTTCTCTTCACCCTCTCAACACTTCTTTTCCTGACAAAAGATGGCCAGGACGTTGCTTGAAGAAGAGCCATCGACTGCAGACCTCGCACATGGGGAGGTGTCGCATACACCTTTCATGCGATGAAGATATGGCCAGCCTATGTCACCTCTACGTCAGCCGTGTTCGTTCCCAACAATTGCATGTTTTTACTCATGCGGGGGGTGATGTCGTCAGTTTGAACTTCATTTCAAGCATGATGGTGATGAAAAAAAACCTCACCGAGCATGTCCATTTTCTCGTCTTCTCACTTGCGCATGTGAGCAGTTGTTTAGCCACTGTGAGTATTTAACGAAAATCGTTTCCATTCGATGCAATAGAAGGGGCATGTTTACTGGCTACTATCAGTTTTGATTCAACCCTTAGAATTTGGTTATATATATCTCTAATTGCATGCAACTTAGGTGATTTCTAAAAATTAGTTTGTGATAAATTACCATGCACTGCAACTATCCAAGATAAACCAGTGCACTCTAGTACAGAGATTTTGTTAATTAGTCTCAGCAATGTCATTTCAGTAGTGGCCAGCTACTTCTGCTTCAACATACAGTACATGTACAAAATATTTTATGAAAATTATATTTGATAAAATATTGCATTGTCTACAAAAGGAATTGGTTTATTGATTTCTGGGAAACCTTGTCGGGTCATTGTTTTAATGTTGAATAAAAAGTGCTGGAAAACACTGAAATAAGTAAAAAAAAGTATAATTCGCAATGATCTTTGCAAAGCTGCTCCAAAACTCCCTTTTTACCACTCCATTGCTGTTCCAAAACAGCATTATTCCTGCTCTCTAAGCTGCTCCAGAAAACTGAAACCCGCTGCCACCCCTACCCATTGTTTTTTACTTTTGCCCCATTGCCCCTTTTTTACCCATTGTTTTTTACATTGTTTTTACTTTTGCCTTTGCAGGCAAAAGCGCCCACTGAAATTATCAACCTGGATGATGATGAAATGGCCAGCTCTAAAGACAAGGCAATGGATACTTCTGCACCATTATCGCAAAAGCCGAAGAAAAGGAGTATTACAGGGAAGCCATCACCTGCCCCAAGTGCTACCTCTGACCAAGCAAAGAAAAACAAGCAAGATACTCCTAAGAAAGCTAATCAGCAGTCTACCGATGATAGCGAGCAGGTAAGACAAATAGAGGACGGTATTGTAGCAGTTTTATTAAATAGCTGTTTAATATCTGTCTTGTCAAGCTGCTTCACGTAAATCTCTTGTGCAAAGATTACTTTGTATAGTTGGTTATAACGTAAGAAAAAATGCAAGCTGCAGCCTGTGCTTCTTGCCATTCATCTTTGCAAAAAAGTGGTGCTCTGTGCTTTTTATTCTAGTTATGCATAGTTTTTTATTACTAATGTAAATACTGTGCATACTAAAAATTAAGAGTTTGAGTTCCTGTCTTGAAGGAGCCCTGCAACACTTTTTGAGCATGGTCAGGAAATGTTGCTGATCAGTAGTGGAGGTTCCCATGAACACATGAGCCAAATATTATAGCGCAGCTTGTGGACTAGAATTTACAATTCGTTTGCCGAGTCGGCTAGAAATCGCTCCATCGTCTCTCTAGAAATGATGTCACATACCCAGATTTCTGCAGCATATGCCCACGTTCATGGCAGTCGGTTTATTTCAGTGTCGGGAGCTGCGTAGTTAGCATGGCTACCACGAGATGCCATCGTGTGCCGGCCTGCACGCTCGCAGTCACCCTGGAATTAAGCTGCGCATTTGGAGAAAAACACGAAAAGAAAGTGCTGAAAGTCATGACCCGCACTGATTAAAGGACGCGTCTTTTACCCTCTTGCCATCCCCCTCGCTGTGTAACTTTCAGCCTCCTCGCTTGCACAAAAGGGGAAAGCGCTAGAAACATGCGACAAGTGTACCTGTAACTTCGCTCCTACTTGATGAATTCTATAAATTTTTGAGGCATCCGATTCGTGAAGCGTCTTGCGATAATAGTATTGAGACTATTCCATTATAACTTGGAAAAGTGTTGCAGAGCTTCTTTAAAATACTAAGTTTGGCTCTGCACATATGTCTGAACCTTTGTTGGAATTTCCTCAGGAAATTCAAGTTGCTAACCGAAAGCCAGCAACGCGAACATAAGTCTTCATGAGAAAGTCACCTGCACAAAACATGCGAGAGTTGGTTGACGTCACATATATGAGGAAATGAAATCGCATGAAGGCATGTATGCGAATTTTTTCAGGGTAGACAGCGATGGCTGGGGGCCTAGACTTCTAGTGCGATAGCATTAAAGAGGTATTTTCGTACAAACTTCAGTGTTGGCGGCAACGTTTAGTTGTGAGCTATGAAGCAGCGCTAGCCATCAACAAAAATTGAACAAATAAATAAAGGAGCCATAGAGCATTTTCGCTTTGGCTTTTCTTGGGCCAGAGTGTACACGTCTCCACCGAGAAACGAAGGCAAGCTAGCAAATGGGAATGTGACACGAGTGCAAATATTGCTTTTGTGTTCATCTCTTAAAGGGGAAGCTTAAGAGTCGCTCAACTCTTTCTAGGTTATATATCGCTACAGTTTTTTTATATGATTAAAAACTCTTTGCGAAGGTGTACTAAATATTTTTTGCTCCTCTGTATAGGAGTAAGTCATACTCTCGAGGTAAACATTTACAAGTGGGCAAGCACTTTTCTTATTCATCGTTTCAGCTTACAGTGTAGACAGGCATTCATTTTGATTAGGAATTTGTCTGCATACTACTGGTTTGCATGCATCTCTTGCAAAAAGTTCAAGAACCAATAAAATCTCATCCAGACATATAACTAATGGTTACTGCACCTTCCTCCCTTGCCGAGTTTTTCTGGTCATGCCTGACACAGCACAGCTTGCCCATGTTATTGCTGTGAAGCCATATTCTGTATCAGTCCTTTGCATGTTTTCGTTTTTTTAGATCATGGTTGCGATGTGGCACACAGGCCACTGCACCTTTGTCTCTTAGGATTGTGCTCTCGGTGCAATACTTGATACACGTCTCTTATTTTTGTAACTTAGACTATGCACCTTATTTTGTAGCAGTTCAATTTTGAACGCATTTTAATATTTTCGATTTGTTGTCTGCGGCTGATAACCCCGGAGCTGCACTGAAAAATCCCGTTAGGATCGGTGAAAAGAATAAGAAGTAGAATGAACCGTTGTTAGAATGGCACCTCTAGTCATCAAGACTGATACGATTAATAGTAATATGTGTTATCATTGTGATAAATGTTTTGAATTTTCGTAAGCAAGTTTGACTGCAACACTAGCATTGATAGGCCAATGTCACATACTTGTGACGGGCAGTGCGTGGACAGGGGAAGCTCGAGTCCATAACAATCATTTTAACGTAGAGTGCAACCTTAATCTGTACTGAACCAGTTGGTTCTCTTAGAAAAAATGCTTTGCTGTGAGCAGTATTTTCAACAGTGGTTAGTCAGAACAGCAATAGACTCCAGTCTATTGTCTGATACAGCTTAAAAATTCCGGGGAGGCCCTACTCAGACAACCAAAGCACACCAGCCAATCACCTCTGCGACCAAAGAAATAGTCCCGCTCACGCACTCTGAAATGTTCTCCAAAGTATTTATCAGCCGCTGGCTGATGACGTCAGTCTAGAGTCTGCACCGATTGGGCAGGCTCGTATACATTTGTCTTTGAGGAGGAAATACCGCAGAATTCTCAAGTTGTATCTGACTATATGTCTAGGTCAAAACTATATGTCCACGTCAAAAGACTATTTTCTGTACCATTTCTGTCATGCTTGCAAAACCCTCTTCATTTCAACATGGCGACGTGTTTTTATTAGACTGCTCCCCTTTTCAACATGCTAGCAGTGGACTGATGCTTCCCGCCTCATGATGTTTACTTCAAGTTAATCAGTTGTAGTATCTATCTTCGCACGACTTTGTCTTGTTTCAGCATTCAATATGAAACCTTACAGTGTGCCCTTTCATTTCAATTGACAGACGACTGTCGAGCAGGAAGAGAAGCCGCCAAACAACACCAAAGCGTGTGCGAAGTGCGACTTCCAAAGCAGTGACTTGTCCGTTTTCCGCGAGCACATCAAAGTGCACCGGCCGCCAAATCAAGAAACATTCCAGTGCCACGAGTGTGGTCTGTGTTATGTGGTGGAGCCCTCATTGAGGAAGCACCTTCGAGGAGTGCACGGGGTGGAGGAGAAGAAGGCCGCCGACAGCCTCGCGGAAGCAGACCCCAACGGTGCTGCTGTCAGTGGGCTTCGCTGCTCCGTGTGTTTGGCAACATTCGACACTGAACGAGAACTCAAAAGCCACACGCGTAGCCACGGCATGGCATTCCTGAAGAAAGTGAAGGCTAAAGACGGCACTGTTTGATCTGCAGTGTGTGAGTGTATGTGTGTGTGCGTGCTTTTCATTGAATGAGTGAATAAATTGATATAAGTGTGTTTTTACATTTACTTTGCTTTCCCTTTCTCTGTTTCATAAGCTGTAAGGTAAAAGTAAATGTCCGTAGCAATATGTACATTGAGTAAGTATTTAAGCACACAATTTAGTCTAATGTATGTCTATAGCTGATCTAGAATTGTGAAAGCAACTGGCTTTTCCGAAAAATTTTAAAATTTCCTTTGAATTAAGCAGACAGCAGACTATGGCCAAAGTTAGAGACTGTCGACATATTTGCATTTTTGTGGTACAAATGTAATGAGTATTTGGCAAGTATATTGTGCATATGGCTAATGGGCAATGCTAAAAGACGAGGCGTCCCAACGCAGATGCTAAAGAGCAGTCAAGACACCACAAACACAAGCATCTGCGACATTTTAACTTCTCTCCGCATTTGCACGCCGTCTTTTTTAACATGAGCAACTACCAAGCAGCTCAGCTCTCAGTTGTTTTAATCTAATGAACAACCCCAACTGATAAACTGTGCCTTGCTAGAGTTATCCACAACATGCCTTATATTAAACAGAGTTGCCCTCTTGACGTGTGACCCAACTTTAGCACTGGGTGTGGCAATTCACCAATGAACTTATCAGTGTGAGATGGGTAGAAGTCCTCTATCACCAGTTTCAGGCAGACCAAAGTCATAAAACAAGCTTTCAGATTAATGTTGAAGACAAATGTTTGTTTGTTGTAGAAATGGTGTAATTAGCCAGGCACCAGCATATTAAATTAACGGGTACGCTTTGCAAAGATGCACAGTACTAACACATGCTTCATAGCACTTTGGGGTGAGCCCACTTCACTGTCGATTTGCATACATATGGAACACAAAAGGCGAGGCCGTTTGTTCACATAAGGGGTATATATTTTGAAGATCATCTTTATAGCATTCATCATTCACTTGTGCAGAGCTATATAATATAGATTCCCTTCAAGGTGCATATATATATCTTGTCTTTGGACAATTATATACGTCTTGGCACTTTCACTGTTCTTATTTGTATTGTAGATATCAGTCATCCCCCCCCCGATTCCCTTTGTGCTTGACCCTAGGCACTGCCTGTGGAATGAACAGATCAGCATTGTCCAGTCATATTCTGCATTGCTTATATTTGTAAAGCCCCGCCGCTGTGGTCTAGTGGCTAAGGTACTTGGCTGCTGACCGGCAGGTCGCGGGATCGAATTCCGGCTGCGGCGGCTGTATTTCTGATGGAAGGGGAAATGCTGTAGGCCCGTGTGCTCAGATTTGGGTGCACGTTAAAAAACACCAGGTGGTCAAAATTTCCGGAGCCCTCCACTAGGGCGTCCGTTTCTCATAATCATATGGTGGTTTTAGGACGTTAAACCCCACGTATCAATCAATCAATATTTGTAAAGGAGCCATCATTGTAGGGCCGGAATACAGAGTGTCATAGTAGTCTTCAAGTCGGGAGACTTAAATAATAAATATCCTGTCAGCGACGATGGTGTGAAGAGTTCCAGTAGTTTATCAGATAGCCGAGTGGAAACGTTTGGCTAGGTACGTGGCATGAACTATGGTGGTTAGATAATGGCTTGGCGCGGAGAGGCCAAGAATAGCAGCTTGTATCTCGCGCTGTTCAGTGTCAGTATGAGTGAAGAACTAGCCAAATCAGCCACCCATAAAGTTTCATTTAATAATATCTAGAGAGGAAACTGATCCTGCGATTGCTGTACCCCCATGGAAATGTTGGAAAGTATACAGGCTTCAGATTAGATGGCGTCAACTAGCAAGCTGGGAACGAATCTTTTTCCGTAGTTTCAGTTATGTTCTTCGCGCAGCGTGTGTAGTGGAACACGCTGCAAAGTACTGAAGCAGTGCCTTTATTGTTCAGAAATGCCGAAGACTGCTAGGTCTTTTGATTTGCTATGACGTTGGAACTTAACAAGTCGTATTTGGCAGTTTAAGCGAAGCGTCGTCCACACACCGCTGCGCATAGATGTAGTGTCGCATGCCAGTGCAGGATATTGCACCGAGCTAATGTTGTTTCAATAGCGCGTCTTGCCAAAACTCGTTTAAATTGATAAAATAAGGGCAGGGAGGTTAAGCATACGGGGCTGTAAAGGTGGGCTCGCCTGCACTTGGAAAAGGAAAAGAAAGCTGAGAGGATGATAGAAATACCACTGCTGCCACCCGTGCAGGGCATGCATACCTCAGAAAACCCCTATTCTCATCCTTTTTTCCCAGCCAATGCGGCAGATATGTCACATACATGCATGTTGTTCTGGAAGCAAATATTAGTATGTCTGCACAGGCGTGCGAATTGAGAGGGGGGGGGGGGGTGCAGGAGGCACCGATTCTGGCCCCTGACACCCGAGTGTCAGATAGAAAATTATTATCATCATAAAGTGGCACTCGCTATACAGCCCAGGCTTTCTGTATGGTTAGCAAGAGAAGCTGAAGCGTGCCCACCAACTCTGCTGTGTCCGAGTCTTGCGTAATTAACTTAGTGCACACTGCCCAACTTTTTAATGCTCAGGATTGGCAGGTCCTCGGGCTTACGGCTACACATGTTTTTTTAGCAGAGGCCAAGAAGTCACGGTGAAGAAAAAAAAACACACTTCTGCATGTTATACCCTGGAAAGCAGGGGATCAGTGGCAGGCCGTCGTGAGAAGCACATCATCGCTTCCTTTTTTACTTTTGCATCCATTGTGAAGCTCGTTTTCTTTCGGACTCGACAAACTGGCGGGTTAG
Source organism: Rhipicephalus microplus (assembly GCF_013339725.1). NCBI lineage: Eukaryota > Metazoa > Arthropoda > Arachnida > Ixodida > Ixodidae > Rhipicephalus > Rhipicephalus microplus. Next base: position 270,899,749 of record NC_051165.1, read on the forward strand.
GGGGAATGTGACTGAGGCGAAACTCACCACCCTCCCTCACACACACTCAGGGAGAACCCTTCTATGTATACGTCTATATATATATAGACATAAACGAGCTTCACAATGGATGCAAAAGTAAAAAGTAAGCGATGATGTGCTTCTCACAACGGCCTGCCATTGGTCCCCTGCTCTTCAGAGTATAACACGCAGAAATGTTTTTTCTTTTTTTTTTTTTCATCATCATGACTTCTTGGTCGTCGTTATCGTTTACTTTTACTAACGAAATTTCACGCAGAAATCAAGCGCCTTGTTTCGCTCTTTCTGCTCGTTTATAACGTGCACACATGCATGCTGCAATATATAGCACAGTTCGATATATCGATAATGCGAAATTACCAGGCGTATCTAGCTGAAGTTTATCGGAAAGCTCCACACGTGCCGGAAAACAAAAAATCAGAAATTTCACGATTTCCCTCTGCAAGGACGTGCCAATCGCTGAAAAGTTGACTCATTACTCTTCGATTCATGTCATGTAGAGTGCGCATGTACCGCAGGGTGCTATAGTGCCTAGAATCTATAAGCCTATAATTCTAGACATTATGGATTCTAGGCAATATAGGTGCCTCAGCGAATGTCTGTCGGGCAGCGTGAAACAACCGAAAATGTTGACTTTCTCTCAAAAAAGACTATATAGGTGCGAAGCACCTTATATAGTCTCAGCATATTGGTGTCTAATGTCACGGAGTGTCTACGTAAAAATTACCGCTTATTTATGTAGAAATTACCACTTATCATCTCTTTCTCATATATGATTACCCGTTGCCTTGCCCGTCGACCCGAGCTCATCGTTCTCTTCTCTGTAAATTTCGCTGCGTTTGTTGAGACGACTGCTGTGAAACACAAGAACTTGCTGATCTGTGCAAAGCAGGCAATAACCAACGCAATTGAAGGGGGAAAATATAAGTCTCTCGTCGCTGCTGCGTACAGGATCCTTAAGAAGTAACGATGTTGAACAAGACTAACATTTCGGTTTCAGCAGACTGGAGACTTATGGCGCCCGAGGACTACGCACAGCTGTGTATTAAACTGTCCGGGCGCTGTTTGCATGGATACTGTATTTCAATCGATTGTTATAACGCAACCCCGCATAAACCTACAAACCGCGGGATAACTATGGCTTCACCCGCATTTTGCTTAAGGCTGGCTTCTTTGAATTATCACAAAATATTGTCGTGAAGACAACATTACAATAACTTGTTCAAAAGTTTCGTATCGAATTATACGTGATATTGAAATAATGTCCGTTGTTTTGTGAGCTTATTATATGAGGGTTTGACTGCATATTGAATGTAAGTGTGATATGCCGAGGTGAACGGGAATGACATATGTGTGCATATTAAGTAATTAGTAACAGCTTGAAGGAAGCCAGTAGGTTCATGTCGATCGAACGGGTAACATACCGGGCATTTTCATCAGGTCATTGGGAAGGCTCAAGTTCACACATGCATTGCTGATCAGTAACAGGGTTCAGTTTCTTGACATCAACCTATGTTTTTCCATCAGGTAAGCATGTATGCTAGGCCTATCAGCCTAGGCAAAAGAAAAGCTTGTTGCCGTATGACAGCGCGCAGAGCAAATTTATTAAGAGGGGCATAGCCACCACGTGTACTAAGGCAGCAATAAATAAGTAGTGTGAGCACGAATTCGACCGTGGCCTGATGAATAAGCTAACATGGTTACGCGACACAGGCTGTCCCCATTATGTCATCACATCCGTCTGCGAAACAATTCTGCAGGGAATAACAGAACTGCCAAGCCTCTGCAGAACCTGCAGCACTGTCAAAGCGAAAGCTGGAAAAGCGGCCTTTCAGAACACCCCCTTTTTTTTACACTCTGGGTAGCTGCTACAAGCTTGCCCAGTTGCAGGTTACCCATTCACTACACGCCATAAACCATAACTATTGTGTAGTAGGTTGGCATTCTTGTTCACCTTCTCTTGTGGCTCATACCCACTTTAGGGGATTGGTAGGGCATTCGCTATGTCATCCTTATTGACTCTTTGGAGAATCATGGTACCTGCTACACACTTGCGAGAAATTTCAGGCAATCGGTTATGCTGCCTCGCCGTGGTGGTCTAGAGGCTAAGGTAATCGGCTGCTGACCTGCAGGTCACGGGATCGAATCCCGGCTGCGGCGACTGCGTTTTCGGTGGAGGCAAAAATGCTGTAGACCCTGTGCTCAGATTTTGGTGCACATTAAACAACCCCAGGTGGTTGAAATTTCCAGAGCCCTCCAGTACGGTGTCTCTCATAATCCTACGGTGGTTTAGGACGTTAAACCCCACATATCAATCAATCGTTTATGCTGTGGCCGACGATGATTAAGAATTATGCCTGAAGCTTTTGTAATAAGTTTGGAACATTCGAAAAACCATCTAGTTATGCAATTCGCATTGTGTGACGCCTGGTTGTTTGCTGTTCTAAAACGCTTTATGGGTCATATGAACGTGATTCCTTTCCTGACATCAAGCCTGCTTATAAGGCTAGTTTGCAACGTAGTGCCAAGCTGTGGCGTGGCTCAGTGGTGGAATACTGGCTGGCACGCAGGGGACCCGGGTTCGAATTCGATTGTGTGCTTAGTGTTTTAGGGGCGAAACTTCTCTTTGTGTAATGGTGTCAAGTGTAACCGAGAGAAGAAGAGACGAGAAGGAAAAGAAGACCAAAGAAATGCATTACCATTTCTTGTCTTGCAGAATAACGTAAAGGTGGGCTAGTTGGTTAGGGCTCATAATGAATTCGTCTTAACGCTGCCCCATTCAATTCATTTCTCGTCTCAATTCCTAGATGGCGTTACTCTGCCGCTACTCTCCGATTGGCTGCTGCGCGCGCTTTGCCTGAGTGCGCGGAGAACGAGTGTCTCTCTCAGTCTCCTGAATAGTCGCTGTACGTGGCGGGTCGTTGGTGAGGCATAAACGAAGCAGAGCGGCAGGCACGTTGAAGACGCTTGCACTCGGTTTCCTCGGCTCGCGTCTCGTCGGTGTTACCCGAGCGCCGTCTGCGTTCTCGAACGCAATCGGACGCATGCACGGACGGATGGATGGACAGACGCTTCACCCCATTCATCATCATTCACTCCGTGGATATGCGGGGTTTTTTGATTTACGAAATTTTAGGGGCGAAGCTTCTTATCGTCTGGGGCAGTTCATCTCTCCGATGTTGCCAGCACAGCATATCCACAGACTGATGGACGCTTCGCCCCACTCATCATCATTCACTTCGGGGATATGCTGTCATATTTTTTTTTCTTGTTTAGCGCGATAGTGGTTACGGACACCGGCGGCTGACAACTACAGCGCACGCGACCCGTGGTGTGATCTCATAACAGCTTTCGCTGTAAAATAGGACCTGGCAACAAAGGAAAGAGGCCAGTGCACGTAGTTGATTGATTTAACTTTATTTTGGTCCTGAGAAGACGCAGGGGAGGCCCCGCACCACCCGGCTGATGCCACGTAGGGACCCTCAAGCCGAGCTTGGTGGCTCGTTCAGGGGCACTCTGGACGGCCAGTGTTTGGCCGTTCAATTCGAGGCTGCGTAAAAGTGCAGCCCACCTGTCCTCACTGAGGGCGGAGCCGATGGCTTCACATTCCCACAACACATAGTTTAATGTTGCTAACAGTCCACAGGTGGGGCAAACCGCACTTGGATACCGTTAAGGGTACATGGCATGAAGAACCGCATGCTTAGGATACGCACTGGCTTGCAACAGTCTAAGGATAACTGCCTGTGCCATGCAGAAGGCAGGGTGTACGCGTGTGTGTGTGTGTGGGGGGGGGGGGATACCGTTCTTGACTGATAGAAGTGCTTTGTTATTTCGTTGAACTCTCTGCGACTATCTAGCATAGCCAGCGCTATTGCAACCTGTTCGGCTATCACAGGCTTCGATTTGCGTACCGTGGCGGATCAAGTGAACCTGGAATTTGAGTCGACGATGGAAACAGCGAATGCCTTTTATAAGACATATGGCGCAGCATCCACAAAGCTTGCATCAGTGGGGTTGCTACGGACGTGCTCGAGCAGAGCTCTACCCCTGGCACTACGTCGACCGACGTTGTGCGCAGGGTGCATATTGCGAGGAATGGGTGCAATGCGCAGTTGAGACCTGATGTTTCTGGGAATCTGCATGGAATCGGGGCACTGGTCAATAGAGTTGAGGATCAAATCGTCGAGTATCTTTTGGCTCGATTTGCTTCCAGAAAGCCTGAGCAGCTGCGAGCGCTCTTGCGCCTCGATTATCTCTTCAAGTGTATTGTGAACACCGAGCTTGAAAAGGTTTTCAGTGCGAGTGCTTACAGGCAAGCCCAGCGCAAGCTTGAAGACCTTTCTTATGAGAGAATTGAGCTTACTCCTCCCTGCAACATGCCAATTATGCATGGCCGCCGAGCACGAAAGGTGGCAGAGCACAAACGCATGTATGATGCGGATGAGATTGTCTTGATTCATTCCCCGGTGTCTGTTGGTGATCCTCCGGATGAGGCCGAGAGCACTTTCCGTCTTGGTAGTGATCTGGCTTAGTGCCGTTAGACTCGATATACATTCCCAATATTCGGAGCAAATCCACTCTGGGCATTGGGGACCCGTCACCAGTGAAAAGCCGTATTTCACTTTGAGACGCAGGTTTCCTGTCACGGTGGCCGCCCCCTCGGGGTCTTTTCTTGTAGAGCAGAAGTTCAGATTTCGATGGGGAGCACCTGAGACCGGTGGGACGGAGGAAACACTCGGTCACGTCGATTGCCCGCTGCATGGCTTCCTCAACTTGACCATCGCCGGTGCACCAGATGGTTATATAATCTGCGTAGATGGTATGATTGATTCCTTGAACCTTCGTGAGTTCCTTGGAGAGCTCGATCATCACGATGTTAAATAGTGTTGGTGAAATAACTGAGCCCTGAGGCGTGCCGCGTGAACCGAGGTTGATATTTTGTGAGAAGTACCCTTCGATCTTGAGCTTGGTAGTTCTCTGGCAAAGAAAAGATCTCACGAAGTCATAGACCTTCTTCCCTGAGCTGGCAATATACTGGAGAATGAATTCCTGAGACATGTTTCCGAAAGCCTTCTCCAGGTCTAATACAAGGATGGCTCTAGGTATCTTCTGTGCTACGGTCGATGATCTGATGCTTTATCAGCTTCATGGCATCCTGTGTGGAGAGGCCAGCTCTGAAACCAATCATATTGTGGGTGTACATGTCATTGGTCTCGAGGTGCACCTTGAGTCGGTTCAGAAGGGCATGCTTTGTGACCTTACTGACACAGGAAGTGAAAGAAATCGGTCTTAGATTATCTATTCCAGGTGCTTTACCAGGTTTCGGGATTAGTACCATGTAGGCCGTTTTCCACTGTGCGGAGACCTCCCCACGGCGCCATACCTCATTGATCTTTTCTGAGAGGAACTTGATGGAGTCATCATCAAGGTTCTTGAGCATCTTATTATTTATGCCTTATTATTTATGCCAGGAAAAAGAGAGCCTGTCGGATCTCCAGAGTAAAGTCCTGGTTCAATTCCGGCACGTCACACCCCGCGTAGTCCGGAAACTGTGTGGGTGGAGAGCTATCCGCAACCCTCCAGATACTTGTCTATAAGCTTGTTGACTACCAATTCGTCCGGGGTAGAGTCAGTAGCAAGATGGATGGCTCGCGCGAGGGATCGTCTCTGACTGGACCTGGTGCTGACCTGATCGAGAAGGTGTTAGAGAAGACCCCTGCTCTTCCCCGATTTGAGCTGACCCTCGATGCTCTCGCAGAGCTCATGCCATTGTTGTTTACACATGGTTTCGCAGTGATCCTTGATCGCCCTGTTAACCTCGGAAACCTTCTTGCGGAGCCTCCTGTTATGCTTCCGCCCCTTCCAACTCGTGAGTAGGGCTTGCTTGGCTTCTAGAAGGTGGGTCAACCAGCGTCCATGTTTTCAACGTCGAGGTCAGTGACGACTTCCTTAGTCGCTGCCGTGGCGTCATCTCTGATTCCTTTGTACCATCCTTCAAAATCTGTCCCGGCCGTCCGTGCTCTCTCAGCTCTGACTTTGCGGAAAACGTCCCAGTCGACCACCTTCAAATTTTTTTTTGTCCTAAATCAGGCAACGAAATGGACTTCTTGAAAGAAAGATTGTAGTTGTGATAAGAGTGTGTCTGATGTGCGCATGTTTCTCACCAGAGTGTGCAAAAGGCCGGTTTTCTTGTAGTAAGCATCCAGTTGGCAGTCAGCGCTTGTCCCGTGGTCTCCATTTATTCGTCATCCTTGCCTCTTTCGCGCCGTTGTTTTCTTTGATGCTTTCGATGGAGGCGAAAATGCTGTAGGCCCGTGTGCTCACATTTGGGTAAACGTTAAATAACCCCAGGTGGTCAAAATTTCCGGAGCCCTTCACTACATGGCGTCTCTCAGAATCCCATGGTGGTTTTGGGACGTTAAACACCACATATCATCATCAGTACTTTCTTTTTAAATAATTGTGTGCGAGGTTTCCTACGTACGTGACGTTAAACCTCTTCGATGCAAAGAATAATTAGATATATCCTGATTCGACTGCGTAATGTTTATCGGCCGATCGATTAGTTACAAGAAAAAAAACGAATATAACAAGACGGAAAAGTTGCTCAATAGGGAGTCAGATAAGCGTTAAGTACTGGGGCTCAATTTAAAGCAATAAAGACACCGATTGAGACAATGCGCCGCGCATAACCGTTTACTGTGCATAGAGAAAATTGCCGTATACCTCGACTGATTTCGTTGTTGGTCCAATATGTTGTTCGAAAAAAAAAAAAAGAATACGCCTGCCATGACTCATAACGGCGCAGTAGACATATTGAATATGGTCATTTGTACTCGTGTTTTTAGGTTGAAACTTTATATGCCACGCTATATGTATTAAAAGCTGGTTTATCGAGACCACCATTCCAAAACACAAGAAGACGTGCATGACGTGCTTGTTGTGCATGTGCGGTGTGTGTTCGTGGCATAGGGGGAAGGTTCCACCCCCCTTTGAAATTTTAGCATTTTGTAAGTATGCCAGCACAATCTTTTAAAATAGCACATGAGCATACATAAAGGTGTAGGTCGAATCCCCTCCTCCAATAGGAAATTATTTTGATATATTATCCAAAATTATATTATAAATCAGCGCATGGTGCCTGTGCAGAGCGCAATATCTCAAAGGACACAAACCTTAGTGACGTAAGTGTTTTTTTTTTTGTCTGCGATTTCTTTTTTTCTTTTCTGTCTGCTTTTGTTTTGTATTGCTTATACCTTTTAGCTTCGTTCAATTCATCTATCCACTGATCAAGACAGCCAAGCCAGGAATGAGCCTGTTCTCTTAAACGCCCATTGACTCTTTCCCGTCCATGGATCTTATGACACTTGCAAACTGCATCGCAGGGCAATATGTACCAAAGCGATAAGCAAGAAAGCGCGCTCCTGCCGTGCGAGTGCGGGTGGCGGTCCGTATAGACTGCGTCGTCAAATGTCGCCGGCAAGCTGCAAGATCCGGAAACCGCGCGAGCTAAAAGCGTGCGCGCTAAATGCTCCAAGAGCAGCAGCGTCGGTGCAGCCCTTGCGCTGGCTCTGCAACCAACATCTGTCACGTTCACGTGGCGCACGCTTAGAGGGGGAGGAGGCCTCCGAGGCCATCCATCTTAGGAGTGCCGACCTGGTCTCTGCTTACATTTCCTCCAGGATGGTGCTGGTTCAAACCTCCCACATCGTGAGGCAGCCACACTTTTTGCCCTGCAGGGCGTGACAAGAAAGCAACACTGAAGGGGGGGGGGGACAAAGGAAACAAACAAAACGTAGTAACCTACATCTCGGGTGTACCTAAACGCTCGAAGGCAGACAAAACTGCGCCGAGAGAGGATCGTGTGTGCGAGAGACAGGCGCTAACTGCATTATGCACCTGATTGGCCGCCACCAACTTGCCGGTGAGAGGGAGTGCAGAGGGAGAGGGAGAATAAAAAGAAGGCAGGCCACTGCGAGTATTACGTTTCTGCATATTCGATCAAATCGGGCGCGTCCGGAGGGAAAGCCCCGTTGCGAGAGAAAAGGTAGAAAATCTGGCAGCTGTTGTTGAGGTTTGCGCGTGCACTGTTTGTGGCAAAAGAGGTGGTATAAACAGTTCTAAGAGTATACCAGTGCTCACCGAGAGATATATGTATACCCTCGCCATCTCCACATTCCTTTCTTTCGCTCTGAGATCATTGATGCTATAAGCAGTACTAGTTTGGATCGGCTGGTTTCCTGGGCATGGTCATCGATTGTTGCGGTGGTTGAGGAAGGCTTTCTGCCGGGGAACGAGTTAGAAGCTCGACAAAATAGAGTATTCGGAGTGTCTCACTCTGATGACGATGATGCTTGTGATGATGATGTAAAATCGTCTGCTTCTTGGCCAGTACTCCACAGTGGGTATGAGCCATTGACGAGGAGCAATAACAAGAAAACGAAGCGAGGAGTCGTTTCGTACTCTACATCAGATCACCGCCGAGGCACATGGGGAAGGTTTTCTCCCGTTACCTCAGCATGGGCGGTGACAGCGCTGTCCTGCCGAATCTCGTTCGTTCACCCTGCGTGGTGACAGTCGACAAAGCGCTCGACTCGCGGCTCGAGGACGTCACGGAGTCACCGATCGCGGCTGCGGGGCTACACCGTACAAGGCCGACGCACCCGGAAACGGCCCCCTTTCACAGGCTCAGCCACCGCACTAAGGTACCAAGACTACATCCAGGCTACCGACGATGTTGACGTCGCTGGCATTCGTCAGTATAGCCGTACGGTATGCATGCGCCCGATAGCTACTTACCAGAGCATCTAGCACACAACACAAGACAAGGACCTCGTACTGGCGACGACCCTCGTACTGACCCCTGAGGGGTCAGTACTGGGCCTATTATTGTTTTAATGTATTTAATGATATCACCCTGGACGTACAATCGTCGATGAGAATGTTTGCAGATGACTGCATCGTTTATAGAGCAATAAACTGCGAAAGTGATCGGGGCGTAGTTCAAGACGACTTGGACAAGATAAATGCATGGTGTAAAAAATGGCAAATGCAACTTAATTTGGAGAAGACAATGTGTATGACGTTTTCTAGAAAGAAGGATGAAGCTTCGCCTTCGTATACTATAAACAAGAAGGTCTTAAAAATAGTCTCCGAGTACAGGTATTTGGGCGTATTTTTCACGCCAACTTTGTGTTGGCACCGTCATGTTGATTATGCGACAGCTAAGTTTTGTAGATCGCTGTGGTTCCTGCGGCGAAACACGCGTGAGTTTTCCAAGTCCACGCAGGAATTACTGTACAAATCATGCGTGCGGTCGATACTTGATTACGCGAGTAGCGTATGGGACCCGCCCACTGCCCTCGATAAAGATAAATTGGAAAAAGTGCAAAACATGGGCTCCCGTTATGTCCTGGGAAACATTATGACGCGCTGCAAGCAAGCTTTAGGATGGGAACAGTTGGTCACACGCCGGGCTAAGCAGCGTCTGAAGCTTTTCCATGATGTATATTTATCTCGAACTTGTATTCCTCGTGACAGTTACATCTTTCCACCTCATTACGTGTCTGAACGAGTCGATCACATTTACAAAGTGCAGGAGCACCGATGTAAGACAGCAGCGTTCAGTAATTCTTTTTTTCCTAAAACGGTTTCCCAGTGGAATCGATTACCTTCAGTGATCGTTCCCGCTGTTGGTAGTGATTCATTTCTTCCTTTGTTAGAATCAAGTGAATTGTTCAGTTGATGACGGGTGTTTTGTTGTGCGGTATACATATTGTATTTGTTTTTCTGTATGTTACCCGCTGGCATTTTTCGTACATTTTTGTCGATCTCCATTATGTTGTGTATTCAGTGTACTTCCTACTATCTGGATAGGCTGTACTGTACTTGCCGCAAATTGAGCTTGTGTTCTGTCTTGTAATCATGTTGTATTCCCCCCACTGTAATGCCTTATGGCGCTGTGGGTATCAAATAAACAAAAAAATAAACAAATAAACGAAGAGAGGCACGCTAACTGACTTCCAAAAGACTTAGTTTTGTTCGAAGCGTCACACTCATATAAGGTTGATGAAATCCTGCTCAACCTCATTTGTCACACTATACGTAAGGTATGATAAACAATGCTATAAGAGCCCGCTAAAAAACTATAAGATTACAATGTTATTTGTCTTTATTTCTCTTCCCGCTGAGTTCACGGCTGGTAATTAAGATCACAAGCCATGAACAACTCCGTGGATAGGGCAATACAAATAATTTTCTTATATACACTATACAGTTGGTGAAACTACATTCGAGTTCCCATATGCTCTCGCCCTGACGTAATCCGACTTTACCTCGGTTGCTCGAGCCTGATTAATTTTCCCTACTGGCAAAGATGGCTGTATCTTACGGTGGAGCTATCAAAGTCTGAACTTGACTGGTTTCAGGTAGATCACTCAGTAGATCACTCAGTAGATCAGATACACGCATATACCTCGAAACTGATGATATCGCACTAGGGTTTTATCTACACAAATGAAAGAAAATTGATCACTTCAGATTTTTTGTTACATTGACCTATACTTTAGAGATAAGATTGATTGATTGATTGATTGATTGATTGATATGTGGGGTTTAACGCCCCGAAACCCCCCATATGATTATGAGAGTCGCCGTAGTGGAGGGCTCTGGAAATTGCGACCAGCTGGGGTTCTTTAACGGGCACCCAAATCTGAGCACACGGGCCTACAACATTTCCGCCTCCATCGGAAATGTAGCCACCGCAGCCGGGATTTGATCCCGCGACCTGCGGGTCAGCAGCCGAGTACCTTAGCCACTAGACCACTGCGGTGGGGCATATTTTAATGATACTCATGAAATAATCGCAGCTACCGATATGAGTGCGAACTAACGAGTATCCCAGTTGTTACTTCGCCGTGTTTGAAAAGTGCGCTAAACGGGGCCTGCCCAGCGACCGAAGTGACCTTTGTGGCCCAGGCAGCTAAAGCAATCGTTCCGGGGAAAGGACAAGGCACACGATTCTCCCCACCGAAGGATAAGTGCGCGCACAAGCACCTAACCCCCCAGGTCCCATCCGCGGGGCAAAGTATATGCGTGGGAGAGTTGGGTGCTGAGCGCGGGCGGCTTTTTTTCTTTTATTTCTTGAGTTCTCATATAGACACGTATACATAGACGGTGCATGCCGATGGCGGTGACGGCAAAAAACCAGCCGAGACTGTTCATATAATCGCTATTGCAATGAACCACTGATTCTAACGGCGTGAAATTAAATACAGCGATTTAGTGGTTCACTGATGCCCATCTAATACTGCGGTGAAAGAACCGCTGCTTGCCAGGAGCGCCAGGTATGCATGGATCAGTCGGAAGTTTACTAAACAGATTTCACAAACTACTTATAGCACCAAGGCACGACAGTTGCTTACATTCATCATTTATTATCAGTGCGCTTACTGAGAACCAAACAGGCCGGCAGGTGAACACAGAAGGATGATGTCGTCATACATGTGTCGAAAAGTTCGAACGTTGGTACAAATAAATATTACCTGAACGATAAAGCTTCCTTCGCCCATCTTGTGCGAATAAAGGAAAACCGTGGAGGATGATACAGCGAATTCTTTTCATCTTGCAGCCACTATGAACAGGGAGTTTTGGGACGTTTTTGAATAGAGGCCCCAAGAGTTTTCGAATAGGGTGTGCGGCGCTTTGGACACTCACCCAATTCTTGGTGCACTCTATAGGCCCCGCCGCGGTGGTCTAGTGGCTAAGGTACTCGGCTGCTGACCCGCAGGTCGCGGGATCGAATCCCGGCTGCGGCGGCTGCGTTTCCGATGGAGGCGGAAATGTTGTAGGCTTGTGTACTCAGATATGGGTGCACGTTAAAGAACCCCAGGTGGTCGAAATTTCCGGATCCCTCCACTACGGCGTCTCTCATAATCATATGTTGCTTTTGGGACTTTATACCCGACATATCAATCAATCAATCATCGGTGCACTCTATAGTCTTGGCTGAAAGCCGCCATTTCAGTGGTTGCCGTCACGTTTGTCGGACGCAAAGCCTTTGAGGCAGGCTTTGGGGCTGCTGCCGAATTCAGTGAATAGCGTTCACAACGTAAAAACCAACGCCGTTTGGGGTTTTGCGCATGCGCAGTGGCACAGACGCTATTTCCTTGGGGCCCCTATTCGAAAACTCCGTAGTGTTATTAAACCGACGCCGATGTTGAATTTGTACGTACGAGGGCACCACATCACCTACGCCAGTTTCCCCGCCGTGTTACGATAAATCAGCAGAATGAAAAGTTGGGCTAGTTGAAGTATTTGCGTGATTAATACAGGGCTAAAGAGGAAGACGTAAAAAAAAAAAAAAACTGTCTGCACATGGTGACGTGTATTGGTGCATTCCGTGACCTCCTCTTCCAGAGACATGCGCCGAGATAAGCGCTATGCCTGTTTTTACATTCCAGTTATCATAAAAGTCATGTGACCATTATGGCGGTATGTATTTGGTCACAATGTAACAAACGTTTGTCGATAATTCTGATGAGTTTGGCTCACGGCACAGCGTTCATCCTGCGCACTCAGGCTTTTTACGGTTTCATCTTTAGCACCGGATGAATTATACGATTAATGAGCCCATTGTCACAGTTTATTGTTATAACTATACTGTGCAAAACGTTGCGTAATTAATTGTCAGGAAGCCCTCGCAAACGGACTGCATGATATTCGTGAGCATGACACTGGGCGTCACGCTGCCACTCCTGCTGCTCGTCACGACGCTGTTAAAGTGTGGCAGTTTGGGCTAGTTGGTATGACATCACGATAGTTATAGCGCAAGGACAGAACGATGACAAAGAGACAAGAAGGACACGAGTTGGAAGTTATATAACTTCCAACTCGTGTCCTTCTTGTCTCTTCTTGTCCTTCTTGTCGTGCCTTTTTTGTCTCTTTTTGTCCTTCTTGTATTGTCTTTTTTGTCTCTTTTTGTCCTTCTTGTCGTGTCTTTTTTGTCTCTTTTTGTCCTTCGTGTCGTGTCCTTTATGTCTCTTCTTGTCATTCTTCTTGAACACGAGCGCTACAGCGCTCGTGTCCTTTTTTTTTTTTTTTGTCGTCGTTCTGTCCTCGCGCTATAACTATCGTGCTGTTAAAGTGCTTCACTTTAAACGGCCTCTCCGCCCTCTTAGCCTATTGTTATTATTTATGGCTACGAGACTACCTGAATGCCTGAATTAGCACACTTGATGATCCTGCCGCCCGGTTCTTGGCCGATCCCCCTTTGTGGGCGAGTGCCAGCAAAGCTGAAGGTTCATCATCATCATCATCACCTCTCCGCCGGTCTGCTCTCAACGGCCACCACCTCACCGATGGCGCTGAGTGCGGGGGTTCGAGGACGATGCCATCGTGAGCGCCAAGAAGACACAACCGAACGGCGTCACGAATTCGCCATCAACGAGCCTACAGGAAGCCGGTAGCGTTTCATCCCTCGATTCTATCACAGTGCCCAATTGATAACTGCCGCGATGTATTGAACTTTAATGGCAAACAACGTGTGCAAGTGTCTGTGGCGTATACGGGTGCCTTTAAGCTTAGACGCCTTACTCGCAAATGCTCCTGAAAAGACTTAACATGCGTTAACGTGCGTTAATAAAACATTTTGTAAGCCTTCAGTTTGTCGTACTCCATTTTGTGTAAGCTTTGCGCTTCTGTAGTTAAAGAAAGAACCAACCTTGGTCTGTAAATAGTTCGCTGTGACGAGGAGTCCACCACAGTGATATGGTGATGTTGCGGAGTTCGGCTGCCGACCCGAAAGTCACGGGCAATTCGATTGAGGCCAAGTGTTAAGATGCGTGAGTACTGCCTGGTGTCAGTTCCCATTAAAGAACACCAGATGGTCAAAAATTTCTAGAGAGAGAAACATCTCTAACAAGCGTAAGGCTCCCTGACGAGTCCTTCACTACGGCGTGTCTCATAATCATATATGGTGGCTTTGCCCATGCACTTAACACCCCATAAAGTATGAATTGTGATCAGATGATGACCGTACACTGTCGCCACTATAGTTCAGTGCCTCGCCTGTGAATTTGACCTTATACTTGTTTACTTAGATTGCAACGTCAAAAAAAGAAAAAAAAACAAACAAAAAAGCGACAAACATTCGCTGTTTCAGATCGATCGCTGGCTATTACGCTGGCCTTACTTAAACAGCACGCATAGTGTGATGAGGTGAATCTACCCCGAGTTTGCGATAATCCTCGTGTTCCGTATTTATTGTTCAGCTGTTCATGTTCATTTTCGAGCTGTGCGTCGCATTATATATCTGCGCCTACATACCACACAAATGCAATGGACTGTATTGCACCGCGCCTTCCATCCGAATTAGAAGAGGCACTTCGAGTACAAGAAATACCGCTTCTGGGTTCATGAAACGCGCCGAATTTCCGAAACATGGCTGCCCCGAAACCAGATGGCGACACTGGCGGCGGAGCTGCTCTTTCCTGCCATACGCTCGTGTCGCATGAGCTCGTCTGAGCACGTTATTTCAAGTGACAGGTCCGTGATCTGCGACACGACAAATGTGCAGTGGCTGCGTATAATTTGAAGTCGAGATAAGTGTAATGGTAAAACTTCGACTTTTGGTCAAGGATAACCGTTATGGAGCTTCTGAGTGCACAATAAATTTACATTCGAGGTTGATTTGTATTTTGGTCTCATTATTTCTGGTCTGTTTTTACGTTGCTTGATGGATGAAAGTGTACTCACAGGGCAAACACGCTACAAATAAGACTTGCCGTTAAATCACTACAATCTATATAGCAATGCACAATATAATTGTATATTACTTTTGAAAAAACAATCAAAAACAAGAAACTAGTGCTTTACGTATATAATGCAAGCTTGAATCATGCTACATAATCTTTCTTTTAGTCCTCACACGCGTTTACCATGACTTAGCGAGAGATAGAGGAGCCCAAGCGGTCAATACGGATCCGAGTTTCCGCACTACAGCGCTCCTCATCATCTACTGTGCACGCACTTTTCAGAGCTCTGACCTCAGAAGAGAATTCAAGGTGAAGTTGTGAAACGGACGCATCCAGTATTTGAGGCGGCGTGTTCAGTTTGCCGCCACAAAAACTGACAAGGTTTTTAAGAGTCCAGCTCTTGGGCCCCCGTTCCTGCGTCGAGCGGAGTCGCGAACGAGGACGAAAGAGAGCGAGCTTGTTGATATTGATACACAAGAGCCGGCACAGCCTTGCTGCAAGAAAGGGAAAGACGACGTTGGTTGCTGGTTGTTGATGAACTGTCGCCATCTTGTTTGCCGAGCACGGTGCATCGTATATAATTTATTAAATAAGTTACTCGTAACATTATTGGTGAAGATGGACGACTCCCGTACCTCGATGGAGACGCACAGCGGTTGCAACACCGGGGACTCTTCGGCTACTTCAACGGCCAGTGCCTCATCAACAACCAGCAACCAACGTCGTCTTTCTCTTTCTTGCAGCAAGGCTGTGCATGATATTGTTACTCGTAACAATATTATGAACCACTCACCTGTAACCTCGCTTTATCCCTCCGTCACGCGCACTGGCCGCTCGGTCGGAGCTCTTGCTCATGCAGGGGTCGGGACGTGCCGTGCGGTTGGCTTCGCTCGTCGTGACGGGGCTGTCAGCGTGTCACTTGATTGATTGATTGATTGATTTGTGGGGTTTAACGTCCCAAAACCACCATTTGATTATGAGAGACGCCGTAGTGGAGGGCTCCGGAAATTTTGACCACCTGGGGTTCTTTAACGTGCACCCAAATCTGAGTACACGGGCCTACAACATTTCCACCTCCATCGGAAATGCAGCCGCCGCAGCCGGGAATCAAACCCGCGACCTGCGGGTCAGCAGCCGAGTACCTTAGCCACTAGACCACCGCGGCGGGGCGTGTCACTTGGTTCGCGAGGCCTGAAATGCACATAGCGATGAGTGAAGCACTCCAGCGCTGGTTAGTTGTGTGGTAATATGGAACGAAAATCACATCACTACAATTTCGGGTAGCCTAAACTTCAAACACCGAAATGAAGCTGCGGACAGAATTTTTTGAGTTTATGACGCGTTCATTGAACTTCCGAGGACAGTGAAAAAATTTCAAAATTTGAAAGTCACTTGAAGCCAGAAAGGACAGCCGTCGTTCTCATGCTGCCTATACCGTTCACGTGCAGTCCCCGTAGGCCCCAGTCGACAGTGCTCATAGAAGTTCTTAACATACAGCTGTATTAAGGCGAAAGCCTTGGGTACTTCATTAAACGTGGGAAGTAATTGCCGACGCCAACGTGAAGTGATGCGAAAAATAATGGTGATGGCGTCACAGACCGAAATTTGTGACGCCATGTGACAGCGTCATGATGTCCTCATCATTATATGACGTCATCATGTGCATCCTATAATGATAAAAATAATCGATGATCGAGATTAAAATATCAAGTCAGGGTTTTACGTGCCGTAACTACACGGCGATGCGCATTGGTAGCTGGAGATTCCGAATCAACTTAAATCGTGGGCGTTCATCAACACAACTCGAAACGTACAAAAGTTACCGAATTTTCATCTCAATGAAATGGAGTTGTGGCGGTTAATTGGTATAGAACCCGCGACCTCCGGCTGGCCGCGCAACAGCTTAGTGGCTTAGACACAGCTACGACATGAGCTACGAGGTGCCATGGCCAGTGTAACACCAAGGCAAGTCGACTGTCGGAATTATAACAATAAATTGACAAAAAAAGAAAACATATTGGGACGGTGAGCAGAGTGGTGTGAAATTTTTTTCACGTGCAGCGGGGCAGCGCGCATATTGAAGTTCAGTAGAAACTGCAAGATA
The DNA here is from genome assembly GCF_013339725.1 of Rhipicephalus microplus. Taxonomy (NCBI): domain Eukaryota; kingdom Metazoa; phylum Arthropoda; class Arachnida; order Ixodida; family Ixodidae; genus Rhipicephalus; species Rhipicephalus microplus. The sequence goes on from NC_051165.1 coordinate 270,916,627, forward strand.
TAGCAGGGCAGGCTTCACAAAAAGGCGCGGAAGTGCCATTTTGTTTGATATGAAACACGTTACCCAAGCTTTCATAAAATATGTCATATACAGAGCTGCTAACAGTAATAATATGTCTCAACAGACTCCCTCGTTCATATTGTTTCTGAACTACTGCGATGCTCATGTCTGGAGCTCAGCTCAACCAAACATGGATTGCTCAATAGTGTCAGACACCACAGAAAACGCCGAGCTTAGCGGAGCTTTAAATTAACGAGGCAACGTTTGCGATGCTGTTCGAACTCTGCATCGTTTAGTTCGCGCATGCTCTGTATCATAGCTCGCGTCTACGTATAGGCGAATACATGCTTGGCTTGTGGTGGAACGTGTCGCGTAAACAGCGCTGTTCGTCTGGTTTGGTAAAAACCTTATTGAGGAAAAGACCGAACGTAAGTGCTCTAGATGATGGCGGATCACTCTCACGACGGGGCAGTCAAGCCGATACTTACCGCAGCCTCGGGGGCTCTCTGGACAGCCCGAAGCTAGCTGTTAGTGTATGTTCCAATGCCTTAGAGCAGAGCCCCAGTCGGTAGCCGATGCTGTATAAATGCCACGTATAACATTTATACAGCCGATGCTGTGTAAATGCTGTATAAATGCCACCTTACACCATAAGTGGTATAAGGACTGAACCACCACATTGTGTACAAAAGATTGTCATATAAACAAAAGTTGGAAATACAATGCCGTAAAATCTCGTTTGTTCGAACTCGAAGAGGACTATACAGCTCATGATGATATATAATACTGTTTGAATTGAGCGGAGTTCGAAATAATAGAGCGAAAGGACATCATGACATAATGCGCGAACAGAACTTAAAGAGGCCACCTGTGGACTCGCTGTCACAAATCGGGTGTCACTGCACGTTTGCGGCACGTGGTTTCATAAATTTGATAACTACACGAAGTGAGTGAGTGAGAATTTATTAAAAGGCAGAGGGGTCGGCCTGAGCTAGTTCGCTCTAGCCTGCTACTATACACAGGAGATAAGGAAAGGGGGAAGGAAAGAGAGATGAAGGGTGATGATGAGGACAAGAAGAGGTGGTGCGTATGTACAGTAGCCACTTAGCATAGTACCCTACAGTCTAGTATCTAATCCAGTGCTTTTTAGAAAATCTAAAACAGCTTTTGTAGTAGTTTTTGACACTGTTTGGTCGTTCATTGCTGACAAGATGTGGCTTTCACTCAATGGCGTTCGCCCGATGCTTGCCAACGTTGCAGTTAGCATTTTTCTTTGCGCCACGTATAATGCACAGTCACAAAATATGTGAGCTATCGTTTCGCGCACTTGGCAGCGTTCACAATTCGGGCTGTCCGCACGGCCGATTAGGTGAATGTAGTGGCGAGTGAAGGCGACGCCCAGGCGAATCCGGTGCAGTATATTAGCATGTCTTTGGCTGATTTTATCTGGAAGACGAAAAGTCATACCGGGGTCTGTTTCACGCAGACGCTTGTTTTGGTGATCTGGTAGCGACCAGTAAGTGGCAGCACATTCGCGCATGAACGATCTAAACAATGTGTTGACGTCACTTCGCGAATATGGTACTTGGGCGTACATAGGAGCGTTGTATACTGCCGCCCTTGCTTCGCTATCGGCTGTTTCGTTGCCAACCAGGCCGCAGTGTCCCGGAATCCGTTGGAGTGTAATCAAGTGACCAGTCTTGTGTGTTAGGTCAAATGCTTGGACGATTCCTTACGCTAACTTATAAAATTGGCCTCTTCTTGAGCAAGAATGGATAGTTTGAAGCGCTGATTTTGCATCGGACAGAATCGTCCATTTACGCGGTGCTTGGTCGTTCACAAATTTTATGGCTTCCTGTATAGCAACAAGTTTTGCATCTGTCGAAGATGACCTGTGATCTAATTTGTACTGTCGGGAAATACCGAGTTGAGGGATCACGAAGGCGGCAGCTGAGGCGGACGAAGTTACAGATCCATCGGTGTAAATGTGCACAGAGTCGCTGTACCGGTCATCCAAATGTGCCAAGGTGAGTTGCTTGAGGGCAATGCAAGAAACACGCGACTTATGCGAAATTCCGCGTATGTGAAGGCACACCAGCGGTTTAGTCAATGTCCATGGAGGCACTGCAGGGATTACGGCATGTGCAAAGCCTGAAGGGATCATGTGTCTATGCGTATCGAGGCATCGCGAATAGGTACAGGTTGGTCGGTTTAGCATGCATGACTTTGTCATGCATGCTAAAATGAAAAGCATGCATGGATTTGCCATGCATGCTTGCCATGCATGCTTTGCTGTTCATGCATTGCCACAAAGATACGTAAAGTCTGATTAGAAAGTGTTGTTTTTCTGTATTTGTTTTGCACAAAGAGTGCGGATTCATGTGGTTTAGATGCACTGTACATTTATTCACTTTGCGCAATTATGGGTGTGTAGCTTAGTGGTAAAGACACTCGCTTTCGGAGCATACGGGTGCGGGTCCAAATCCCAACATAAGAAAAGAATGGCTTTGTTATTTTATTTATGTTGAAGACATTGTCGCGTCTGACCAGCTACTCGTGGCGCTGAAAGCAGCGAAGTATCTCGACCGCAGGGCCCCTATGGGAGTGTCAGCTGTTTACGTATATATGTTTCTCTATGCTTTCCATGTGCCAACGCCGCGCTGAGCTTCCCGGGTGTATTCGTAGGCATTTCTCGGCATTCGGGCAAGTTCTTTCATCCCGCTCGGAGCCAGAAAGTTTTGCAACAACGAAGCATCAACTGCCCTTATTCTGTACTATAGTGCAAAATAGGTTCGCTTCAGTTTGAATGTCACATCCACAGACGTGCGCAGGGTTCTCCATTAGGGGGCACGAGTCACACCGCACGCCCCTCCCCCCCATCCTTCCCCTCGCCCGGTGGTTGAGTTCCCAGTTGATGCATGAATGATAGTAGAAACAATCGCGTGTTTTCCACAACGGCCTTGCCTTTGGTGCCTGGCTTTTCACGGCTGAAAATGGCAAGTTCGGCAGACTCCACGCCTTTATAGCTATTTAGCGCACGAAGGTCACTTCGCTTGCTGCAGCCCTGTTTGCCAAAAAAAGCGCTCTTTTAAACACAGCGAAGCTACGACTGGAGTCACTTGTTAGTTCGCGCTCGTCATGTCTGTACCTGTGAGTACGTTCCTTGCGTCGTTTTTGTTTTAGCAGTGCAGTAAGTGTCGAGTTGTGAACATTGTTAGTTCGCTTTTGTCCTCTGTGTGTTCTTTTCGGGCGTAATTTGTCGCCATTATTCGCGTGCCATTCTAATTTGTTGCTATCGCATTCACTGCTTCGCCCTTGCGGTGAAACTGTGACTTTTAACACAAACGTGTTGTATCTTGAAGTTCACCACGAATCCACCGATGTATTTCTGTCATGAATATAACGTTGTAAAAGGTATATATGCTGAAATTGCAAACAGAAAGTTCCTCATGCGGGACGTTGAACCAGCTACCTCTCGTTCCTCAGCGCTCGACGCAAGCCCCCAGACTACAACACGGGCGTTTCTAAGCTTGTTTACGGCAAGTTGTTTATATACACCTCGTAACGTTGGTGGTTCTCAGAGCTTGACAATTTCACTGCGTGGAACGCGCGTGCTTTTACTAATGTCGACGCTCCGCTCCACCCCACCCGTTGCGATGCGTGCGCGTCTCCACACCGGGCTGGGTCAAGGTCCGGCCGCATAGATGTTCTCGGGCGTGCTCGCTCACTCGCGTGCGCGCTCACCTCGAGATTCGGCCGCTTCGTACATCTTGTACTTCCACCACAAGTTCGCTTTGAAGTAATGCTGGGTAAAGAGAGAACGAAGGTCACTTTGATCGCTGCGACGTTCACAAAAGCAAAGCGCTGCTCACACACGAAGAAGTAAGGAATGTGACAGTTGCTCGCACCCGTCCAGGAGTATTCGTTTCGTGCGTATTTCTTTCTGTTTGAGCAGCCTGATTTAGGTGTCGAGCTGTCACAGTTGTTTGTCGATTGATTGATTTGATTGATATTTGGGCTTTAACGTTCCAAAACCATCGCAAGATTATGAGAGACGCCGTTGTGGAGGGCTTTGGAAATTTCGACCACCTGGGCTTCTTTAACGTGCACCCAAATCTGAGCACACAGGCATTTTCGCCTCCATCAGAAATGCAGCCGTAGCAGCCGGAATTCGATCCCGCGACTTGCGGATTAGCAGCCGAGTACCTTAGCCACTAGACCACTGCGACGGGGCTACAGTTGTTTGTCCCCGCTCGTCCTGTGTGTGCTCATTTGGTGCGTGCTTTCTGCTTGAGGTGCGCGCTGCAAGTTTTGAGCTGCTTGTCGTTGTTCACGTGACATCGGAATTTGTTGCTGCAGCATTCATTCATTCGCCCTTGTGGTGAAAGAACGCACAACTAATGATCAACTACCTCTGTGACGGCGCGTTTTACTTTAGTGTTATACCGATTCCCGAAGAGAGGGATCAGTCACCTTTTATTATGGTCTGACGTAACGTTAGGGGGAAGGGGGCAGTCATCCTTGTTCACACGCCTATGATGAGAATGTAGTCGAGCGCACGAGGATGACTGCAAGACACATAGATATGAATATGCTTGACAGTACAACCCACCCCTGAAGCAGCCACCCTTCCTCCCGCTGCAGTCCACCTTGCCGCATAATCTGTTCAACTTGTTTGCGCCTATATTAAAACCTGCACGTTATAAGCTGGAGGTCACCTCTTTAAAGTGGTGAGATAAACGGTGAATGCAATTGATTGATTGATTGATTTGTGGGGCTTAACGTCCCAAAACCACCATTTCATTATGAGAGACGCCGTAGTGGAGGGCTCCGGAATTTTGACCACCTGGGGTTCTTTAACGTGCACCCAAATCTGAGTACACGGGCCTACAACATTTCCGCCTCCATCGGAAATGCAACCGCCACAGCCGGGATTGTTCCCGCGATCTGCGGGTCAGCAGTCGAGTACCTTAGCCACTAGACCACCGTGGCGGGGCAACGGTGAATGCAAGGAAGTACAGAAATATTTTGAGCACGTGCTTTAAAGCATGTTGAGAGCTTGTAAGATGCAAGATAAATCATTGCTGCATCGCAGATGTGCCTTCTTGCCGAAGTTGCAGCCTTCTATAGTCAAGCCTAGAAAAGTTGTGCTTGCAGGCAGATAACACCGAAGATATTGAGTGCACTCCGTGAAATTTTCGGCAAATCATCGAGACACCAATAAATTTTGCGAGGGTTGCACAAACTTCACCCGTTATGAACCTGCAGCACTTCGTGGGCATGCTTGATAACAAAGCATTTTGAAGCGTATACAGACGCCGTTATTTCTTGAACTACGCAAGTGCTGTCTGCCCTTCCACGAACGTTCTCGAGTTCAACTCGAAGGTCTATCTCATTTCTCTTATTCGCCTCTGCATGCTATTTCGTCAAGCCCCTTTTACATTGTCCGCAGCCAATCGCTTTTCGTTACTGTCAGACTTTTTTGTTTGTTTGTTTCTTTCTTTCACCGTTTCTCTTTCAGTCGCACATGCCCTTGCCACACGGGCAGATTCGTTCCAAAATAGAGGTCGACGACTTTAACGCGACTTTTTCGCATTGTCCAGCGCTCAGTATGGCTGGGATTTTAGCTGTAGCGCAATGCGCCCGACCCGATGGCTCTTTTATAACCCGCGGTCTGTTGAGAGAACTCTGAAAAAAAAAAATACTTTTTGCGTATAGCATTTGTGTCGCGTTTATCGTATATGTATACCTCCGCCCGCCCCTCTCAGATGGTGCAACAAGGCCGCAAACTTGTTGTTGTTGGTCCGAAAAAGAGTGCGCATGCACCGACTGTCGTTTGCACGTTTGCGGTTATTTAGAACCGTATATATATATATATATATATATATATATATATATATATATATATATATATATATATATATATATATATATATATATACTCTGCGGGTTCCTGGAAGACGTGGCGCAATACTTTCTGACGTCCTTTTGTGTCTGTCCAGCATCGTTCGTTACGATCTCTCGCGTACAGAGCTAAGGCTCAGCGCGGCAGCGTGGAGCATCCACCGCTCAGCCAACGAACTGATGAGTTTCTGCCCGCTCCAATCGGTTTCGAGGCCACCCTTCTCCTCTTTCTGTCCGGCGCGACGCTCCCGACGCTGCCCTCTCAGTCTCCCTATATATTTTTTTCGTGGGCTTATTCGCGTTGTATCCTATACTGAATTTTGCTGAAAAATGAAGCGCACACGTAGGAGATACACAATACGCGCGGTGGCGTACACTTTGCCATATACGGGGGAGGGAGGGGCAGTTCTCCGCACCCGAGTTCTTCCCAGTTTCCCTCCCTTGACGGAGCTCCCGATTCCTCAGCGGCGTTGGCAGGAAGTCGCCTCGTAAAAGTCGTTCGCCGTAAGTAATGAAACGTGTCTCCGGCGTATATTCATCAATCCCCACCGCGGGGACCACAATAAGGATCGTCGCTTTAGTTGTGGTCGCTTCGCTGCGCGGTTCTTCAGCGGCTGCGCGCGCCACTCACGTCGCAGTCGCAGACGTCGGCTGCCGTCACAATGGTGGGCTGCTCTGGCGAGCGGCGCGGTATATGGCTTTGACGGCGAGAGTTGCAACTTCACCATATTTCGTGCCCCACGTACCTCTACCGCAGCGATGACGCCCCCCTCCCCCTCCTTCCTCCTCTCCTCACCCCCATTCCGCCGAAGGAGCCCACGGTCGCTGCAGCGTGCAGTCATAAATCTGGAACAACGAGCGGCAGCTTGGCGAAGCGCTGCTGCTGCTGCTGTGCGAATTCTTGGGTCTCTCTCTCTCTCTCTCTCTCTCTCTCTCATTTCTTAACCTTCCCTAAAGCCCTAAAGCCGTGCTCACCGACATCGGGAGGAAGAGAGCGCGCCCTCCTCTCTCCGCTCCTCACCTCGGCAATCTTTATATCCCTCCGTCTATTCCTTTCCGCTTTCTAGTGTGAGATGTGTTCTTGCCCAGCGTCGAAGTTTGTCCCGTTGTTGGTATCTTTATTTGATCATCCCTTCTTCGTCGTCGTGGCTCCCCCCCCCCCCCTCCGCCCTCTAAAGTGCTTTCCTACATAGCCGCAACAATCATTTCTTTTTTTCCCGCAACACACGTGACGCTTTGTTTTGCGGCCATCGTACACGGCGACATATCGTCCTCGTACGGACCAAATTTCGACGACGGCATGGCACTGCTGAAACCGCACCATATTGCCCGTACTTCTCTGAATTTCTTCTTTTTTTTCGATATTATTCATTTATGTTCGTCTCCCATACAAGGCAACGTTAGAATCGTTCGGTGCTCGCCCAATGGAGCTACGTCCTCGAGCGGACCGCGCTCGACATGAGACGTATACGCGGCGGATGTCGCCTATTTTGTCTTCCTTTGACGTCGCCGATCTTGACGTGGCTCATTCTTTTAAAGACCCGCCGCCTTGTTCGCTTTTGCTGACTCGGTAGCCATAGGCTGGCTATAGCATTCTTGTGTTCAATTTGGTGTCTGTTTGTCTTTTTGTTGTGTTCGTCGCTAGCGTATCACGGCGATTCAAAATGGTCGTTTCTGCGCCGCGCTTTGTTTCGGAAACGCTCTGATGGCTTGACGGCGACTAGTTATAGAAGACAATATTGAATCCAATGACGAATGAAGGGGGAATGTAGGTCAAGCGACGTTGTTGGTGTTTTGCGGTTTCTCGAAGTTCCACTCAACTTTCCCGCAGTGTGACATTACTGGCGGACAGCCAGCCTCCCTCAACTAAGTGGCCGAAGCGTACGTGTAGTATTCCGCGACCATCTGGAGGACTTATGTTAAGTGGCACCGACGTCGTTCACTGGCCAATCAAGGCTGATGTCCAGGCGGGCATTCGTTAGTATGCCGTAATATTACGCTTTACATATAGGCTTATGGTCTTGTGCAACACCCACCCCTATAGGTGAGTGAATGGACAACTATAGGCAGACAGCAGCCTTCTAAAGATTGATTTATGGTCTTTTGAAGCCGGGTAAACACACAGCTTGGCCCAGACAAAATATTTATAAGAAAACTCTGCTCAACAATGTAGTCATATAGGAAATAAAAACAATGACCTAACTATAAACCCCTCGAAAACACAGTTTACGATCGTTAGAACATGTCCAAAGCTTTTATTTAACTCCTGCGGCAATAACGATGGTATCCTAATACTATTAACGCTCGTGATACTGTTCTTTGCTCGGAATATGTTTAGATGCAAAGCCTAAGTGTGGATTACATATTACAGATATTAAGAAAACTACTGCATTGGGTATTCATGCACTAATTAAAGCTAGGCTACATTTTTACTAATAAATTATTATCGTTATACTTCTCATTTATTCATAGTCATTTTTACTACAGCATAACTACCTGGGCGAACACATAATTCGCCCATTTCATCAGTGCAACACATTGAGAACCAATCAATTCGTCACATCGCTATCAGGTGCCGCTGTTCTAACGCTGTTTCATTAGTTGGAAAATATAATATCGGTGATTCCACGAGAGATCGACACGGGTCCAAAAGTTGATATTTTAGATTTCATTGAGTATTTTATATTTCGTGCACCTCTCACCAGGTAGCCCGAAAGTCAACTTCGTTTTATTATTAACGGCATAACTTACGAGAAAAAAAATATCAAACTTCACCAACACGGAGGCACCAACTTCGTCACCTGTCATTTTCGAAAATCGCAGATGCTATAAAAAGACAAATATTTTTGTTTCAAAGGAGATATTTTTTACCTGAAATGTATGTCTAATGAAGAACTGAATTCATATGGTTTCAAGTTTGCAGACCTTAAGAAAATAGCTTTTAAAAATGTCTAATTTTGCGACAGTTTAAAATAAGTTACGTATTCCCCCCCCCCCCCCCTTTTTTTTCTCCGAAAGTAATGCAAGCAGCGTTTTCAAACTTGACAAGTTTTAAGGATATAGTGTGTTCATTAGGTACATAAATTATTGTTGCCGTAGGGTAAATGTAATTTTTTATATATTGCCTCAAATTTCTCATATTGGCAAAAGTGTACTCCACTGAAATTTGAATATTAAAAAACCCATCTTCGATTTTTCTTAAAGTCTTGTAAATAGACAACCGAAGGCCATCATACAGTAATATAGAAAAACATGTTGCATTATTTTGTTTTTAGTGACAATATTCGTGGTACAAATCAGAGCTTTTCGAGAATGCGCTGATAAGTTGAGAAATCTAGAAATCAGAACGGAAAAGCGGCAATAAGCTTCAAACGCGAGTAAACGTGACCACATTTAGTGAAGAAAGGCTGTTTTGCCACTGTGACAAATACGTACCCATGAAGGCGCATTTATGCTCCTGATAACACAGCTCTAATGGAGGAAATCTTCGACACTGTAACTCAGTGGCAAAACATGTCTATATTTGCAGATAAACTCACACATGAAAATGTTCCAACGCAAGTGTTGGGTCTCGCTAGAAAAAGCATATGCGCTTGAAGTACCCTGACTGGTATTTTGGTGGTGACTGCGTGAAACAAGAGATGCGCTCAAAATGGCTGCATCTTTTGCAGATCACACTTAGCAGTACGTGACGCTAACAAAACACGACCACGATCAGTGCCCTCAGATGTGCTTCGCCAAACATGCCTAGAACGTATGCCTGGAACACGTGGCAACAATTTCCACTGGCTCTTCTTAAACTGGCGGAATGTTCCTAGCTCGTCTGCATTTGCACACAGCAGCTTGACATTCTCGAGCTTCGCGCTCATTTGTGCCACCATTTGGGATGCTGACATAATCACAGCTGAGCTTGCCGCTTTGAGGTTGTAGAGCGTAGCCTGATGCTATCTATAGTAGGCCACCAATGCCGTCACAGGAGTTCTTGCCATGTCCTGTGGCCGAAAAAATCTACTTTGTGGATATATGATCTTTCTGACATAACTCGAACAACTGGTACTTGTTTTTGAAGTGACTGCATGCACCATCAGAAACATAAGTAACATGCGTGTCAGGCTTAAGTTGTTCTTTCATATAGTTGTGGATTATTTGTAGAGCAAAACAGGCATGTGCAGCATCACGGCATGTGGCATCACTGACGACGGCAAAACTTTGAATTGATTGATTCCTTGTGACGACACACGTGAATATAGACACCTGTCTTTTGTGCCAGTGATACGACTGTACCTCAATCGGTAAAATGGCTGCCCAATTTTCGGCGAAATCAAAGTGAAAAATGCAAGATTCTTTTTCTTGGTTCTCTTTCGCCTGGCGCATTGCTGATTCTTGAATGTATCTTATGTAATCATGGGTAATCCACTTCACGAATCAGACTTAGCTCTCGCAGAAAAGTACCTGCCTGGGCTGTTTTTTTACTAGATCGCCATTTTTCCATACTGCATAGGCTACCTCAATATCTGCAGGGATTCCTAAACATGTGGCTGTCAGAGCGTCCTCCTTAGCACAATCGTCACAATTGCTTAAAAAACAATCACTTGTAGGGGAGCTGCAAAGACATACAGTTCTTTCAAGAAGTCCGCCGTGTAGGCACCATTGGTGACGTCTTGTAGGGCAGAAACACTCTCCGTGGCATTAGCACAGTATATACAAAGGCACACTTCTTGGTGTGGTGCAAGAAGAACCCACTTCGGCCTCAGTGAATAAAACTTTGAGAACCCAATAGACGTGTTGGAATTAGCTTCTCTAAAGAGACGGTAAGCCTCTCGCACCGAATGGGTCATAAACCTTTTCGAAACAAGCTCCTTTTTTCCGTCAATGATAACAGATACTACATCTTTTTTGTTGGGACTCTGCCGAGAGCAGCTATACTCATCTTTGGAGTAGTAAACCATAGCTGCCTGGACGTCCATTGGGTTCAGCCGTGTCCTTTTTACCGCATTTGGTGCTAACCATATCCCGTGTTTTGCGCGCCAGCGTCGGGATCTGTATATCATGTAAGCTGACAAGTTTGGTATAAGCGCTTGGAGTTTTCGGCGCTCTATATCGCTCGGCAACAGTGTCAACAAACGCATGCGCTCTTGATACGAAGAACACGCTTCATAGGCTTGCTTGAAGTACTTGAACCACTGGGCAGACACACTGCATTTTAGATCTGATGGTTGAAAGTGGCGGTTACACACGTTACAGTGGCATTTCACGGTTACTGTAGAATTGCTGCTAAGTTGTCTTGGCTCTGCATGAACTTTGCTATTTTGCACATGCAGCTTCTCCAGTCGCATATGTGACAATGCTTCAGGCGTGTTTACGCACCGCTCTTGACTTCTGCCTTTTTCTTCTTCCGGCAAAAAACTCACCAGCTGTTTCAGCTGAGAAGCCATTAGACGAAGACAGCATATCTCTGAGGCGTCCGAAGCAGTTCTGGCAGACGCGGTCGTTGTTATGTGCATGGCGGGCAGCTTTCGGCAAAAGCTTCTGGAGGGCAAACAGGCCGATGTCTTCGACCTTGCGAAAGTTTCTTTGATAAGGTACTTTCTTTTTATGCAACATGAGGTAATCTGAACAAAACACTCTATCCCGGTTGAAGTGGTCAGCCATCACCACGCTCCTTGAGGCTCAAATTACTGGCAATGCAACTATGCGTGAAACCAGCAGCACGAAAGTGATCTATCTGTCGTCTGTTTCTATGTCTCTCACCTTTAATGAGAGCAGACGTAAAACAGCGTGCGCAAGTATCCGCAGTGCGAATGCAAAACCGAAGTATAGTACGGTAAAATTAATTTCACAATGTTTTTGTCGATAGAACTACGGGAGGCGTAATCTTTGTCCCTACTTTGAATCATATGATCTAAAGCATTACCTCCAAGATGCGGCGCAGAGCAATTCATCTGTAGAGCCGACGACGGATGACAACTTGCCCTAAAACGTGTTCTTCAGTCTAATGCGGCAGTCTTAGTGCCCCAAATGATAAAAATTTGTTATTAATCGTTTATGAACTCATTCAACATTCAATTCTCTTACCCAACGTGTTGCAAACACATGGCGGTCACAGCAGCTCCATCTGTGTGTCAGTAATGGAGAGGCACCACATATTAAAAGTCTCAGTGCTCTACGTATAAGAGTGAATTCAGATACTGTAGAATATCGTGTTCAAAATAGTCACTCCTATCTGCTCAAACAGCCTTTCTTCACCAAATGCGGTCACGTTTACTCGCGTTTGAAGCTTATTGCCGCTTTTCCGTTCCGATTTCTAGATTTCTCAACTTATCAGAGCATTCTCGAAAAGCTCTGATTTGTACCACGAATATTGTCGCTAAAAACAAAATAATGCAACATGTTTTTCTATATTACTGTATGATAGCCTTCGGTTGTCTAATTACGAGATTTTCAGAAAAATCGAAGATGGTTTTTTTATTATTCAAATTTCAGTAGAGTACACTTTTGCCAATATGAAAATTTTGAGGCAATATATAAAAAATTGCATTTGCCCTACGGCAACAATAATTTATATACCTAATGAACACACTATATTCTTAAAACGTGTCAAGTTCGAAAACGCTGCTTGCATTACTTTTGGAGAAAAAAAAGGGGGCGAATACGTAACTTATTTTAAACTGTCGCAAAATTAGACATTTTTAAAAGCTATTTTTTAAGGTCTGCAAACTTGAAACCGTATGAATTCATTCTTCATTAGACATACATTTCAGGTAAAAAATATCTTCCTTAAAACAAAAATATTTGTCTTTTTATAGCATCTTCAATTTTCGAAAATGACAGGTGACGAAATTGGTGCCTCCGTGTTGGTGATGTTTGATATTTTTTTTTATCGTAAGTTATGCCGTTAATCATAAAACGAAGTTGACTTTCGGGCTACCTGGTGAGAGGTACACGAAATATAAGATACTCAATGAAATCTAAAATATCAACTTTTGGACCCGTGTCGATCTCTCGTGGAATCATTCATATTGAATGTATTAGTAACGGTTATTTCAAGTCGATTGTATGGGTTTCTTTTTGAGAAAAAAAATAAACCGTGCTTTCGATCTCCTCAGATGTGACTAACTGAAAAATGCTAACCATGCATGTTTCCCATCGGAAGGAAGTTTATACTACCTCGAGTTTGCGCTAACTACGGCACAATAGCATTATAATTCGCAGCCACCTCGTTACTAACCTTCTTTAAATCAAAAGTGGGCTCTCTATGTAACATGTACATTTAAAAAACCTTTGAAATCATATCTTCTTTCATTATAAGTTATTCAATTTTGTCCTAACTGAATGTTGATGTACAGTTTGTATTGTTCTTGGATGTTGTATTTATTATTAATATTATAGTTTAATTGTTTGCTTTCTTTCGTTACCTTTTGTGTAACAGAGTCCAATTGGCTCTACGCTGTCTTGTCATTCGCGTTTCAATTGTTTTTTGTAAGCTTTTTTTATTGTGAGTCCCCATTAAGTCTTCAGAGTTCGGGAAGATCTCCTTCATGTTTTGTATTACCATTACACCAATAATAAACATCAAACAAAGCCTTTAAAAAGCCTATGTAGCCTACTACGCTGTACAAACGAAATGGTGGCTAAAAAGTAGTATCAGAAGGCTTTAAAACTCTCCTGGAAGGTCACCTGCTCCCCGGAAGATGTAGATATCATTTGGTACGCGCCTAATGTAAGCTAAATTTACTTTTTCACCTGCTTGAACACGAAAGAATAGAAATAAGAGTATTATATGTGTTGTTCTGAGTTTGTAGGCACAAGGCGGCGCCGCATTTTTAGTCGTGTTCTATGACCAGGACGACTCGGCATCGATGCTGTCCTTTAAATTGTCAACGTAGACTGTCTCTGATTCTGCCTAGAATTGGAATAGTCTTCAAAGCTATGCTATCCTTGCTGAGGCATGTTAATAGAGTTAGCATCCGTACGTGAACTTTGGAAACTTCTTGTCTTCTCGTGTGAGGCGTTCATGCTTAAAGACGAAGGAGAAAGAAAGAGAGAGAGAGAGATAATGTGCTAAAGAAAAGACGGGGAGGCTAACCAGAAGCAGAGCCTGTATTGTTACCGTACCTTGTGTACAAAGAAGAAAAACGACTGAAACATCAAGCTTGCCCGAGTGCGCAGTTAACTGTTTATCACTCACTTCACCGCGATCGCGGCTGAGTGCGTCCATGACGTGTACTGCCAGGCAATAGCGCGCCTTCAAAATGACAACAGTTTAATATTCGCTGAAAAAAAAAAACTTCAGAGAAGCTTAATTTTGAAGTCACTAGCTTTATCGGTATTTCTATACTGCTTCAACCTAAAGATCATGTAACTTGAAGTTAATTTTATTATTCTCGACTGAGGAAAAATAAAGCTCATGTAACTCACAAGCAAGGTCTGTTGCGCCATAGTCTGCGAACCTCGTTTCAATGAAACACGGCCAGCGCGAAGATGATTGACAGAGATACAGCTGCTATGTCAGGATGGCAAGCAATGGAAAACTGCCGATCTCATCAAAATCAGAAAACTTCTATTTTCTTATTTAGTGCGTTCTGGTCAAAGATATCGGGAACTCCCATGGGGCTGTCGCATTGGGACACGCCGACGAAGGTGCCAGAGCCCCATACCGTTACTCAGTCCGGCTTGTCACGTCATGTTTAAATATAATGGTGACCACAAACTCCTGTGGTTGCATTCAAATAACTCAGCCCCAGTTATCAATACTTCTATGTAAGGGGCTTCCTCATTGGTGAGCCGGATTCGCTAATGATATGTCCCGCATCGTGATTGGCTAAAATGTTCCCATAAGAAAAAGTTTGGTGCAACACATTTTTGTCAGTACGTGTACTGTTTCTTTCTACTTTTAGCGCGGAAAGCTAGCTGGGAGCAATGGCAGACCTTTCTGAGAGTTCTTCATTTTTATTTTTGCATCCATTGCGGAGCTTGTTTTCCTCATGACTCAATCAAAGGAAGGAGAGGGGACTGTGAGCAGACATGGATTCCCCCTGAAGGAGTACCCTGGGCACGCCTGTGCAAGATGCCATGTATAAAACACACATGTAGCCACAATGAGCACATTTTCACGCCATGTGTATAAAAATCACCTCATTATTTTACCTGAACGACGTGTCTTATAATTTTCATTGTATTATGCAGTCACGCATATAGAACACTGCTGGGGTGTAAGTCACAGTGTACGTGTTTCATACCCGGAAGCCACTTCCCCCGCCAGCGCGTTGGTTACTCGCTTCTTGTGGGCCACTGCTCCGAATCAAGAACGATTATACGTAATTTAGAGGACGTATGCGGAGGCATATACAGGGGGGTCCCACATAACTTGAGCCAAGAATTTGAAATGAAAGACACTTCAGTGGCGAATTGAACCAAACGCGCACTACTTGCACTAGCCTGTAGGTGCTCAGGCTATTTTTATTTCTCCCCATACTAATTAATTAATGATTCTTAATTACCTATTTTTGAATTATGGGCTGGAAACCCAAAATACGAATGCTGAGATGTAGATCACTTTATGAAACCACCGACAAAAGTGTTTCCTGTATATGATACGTCTAGCACTGTTATTTTTTTCCACGTTGTAAAAAAGCCTATAGCAGCACTGTAAGCAGTGCAATCGTGATCCGTCACACGGCTTTTTTTTTTTCACGTTTAGCGGGCTTTTTTTACAACGTGGAAAAAATAACATCGCCAAAGTATCGTACAGGAAACAATTAGTCAGTGTTTCTGAAAGTGCTCTAGATCTCAGTGTTCATATTTTGGGCTTCCGGCCATAATTCAAAAGTAGGTAATTAAGAATTATTAATTAATTAGTATGGGGAGAACATAAAAAATAGCCTGAGCACCTACAGGTCGTTCGAGTAGTATATGCGTTTAAGTTCAATTCGCCTCCTAAGTGACTTTCACTTTCACATTTTTGGCTCAGGTTATGTGGGACATCTGTATATTAACATGTCTTAGGCGACAATCATGAGTAGTGCATTCACTTCTTTCCGTCGTCCACTTGAAGCGCGTGCTACCTCTAGAGCCTGTAAGCATATCGAGTTGTCGGAGCGCTGTTTACGCTCTAGCCGCGACACGGAAAAATCTACTGGCGCAAACCGCAATCACCTGCAAACGGAAGAACGTGTACGCGCACTACCTACGGCGGTTCCCTCTTCATCCTGTCCACGTTCCTGTAACTTGAGAACGCGTGTTTTCCATCGCCGCCGATGAGGACTTCCTCGTCTTCACAAGTATTTCTTCTCCTTCGTCCAATTTTCTCCGTCTTCACTGTATATATCATAGTCATCACCCAGTACCTGGAGTAGCATGTCAGGTGAAAAGCCAGGCAAAGTTCTCCAGTTCTACATTAAAATATTTCTCTCTCTCTCTGCAGACGCACAAAAAAGAAGTAATATAGGGCAAGGGGAAGGGTTTTCCTAGTGGTTTAGGGAAGAACCCAAAACGACTGTCAGTGGAAACCGAAGCCTCCAAAAGAAATCCGGGAGAGCAGCAGGATTAAAGCGAACTCGCAAGCGACCGAGCAGAATGGCTGAGTGAGACGCCGGGAATGCAGCAAACACAGGCCAGGTATAGGACCGCGGGGGCGCCGCAGTTCGTCTCGTTCCTTCCGCGTCGCCCTGCCATAGCGCGCGATATAAACAGACCGTGCCATGCTGAGAGGAGAAGCGAGTGATGGGCGTCCACGGAACTCCGCCGTGTGCCCTCTTTTGAACTGTCTCGCCCAGGTGCGCGGGACACTTGGTCCCGCTTCTTGGACCGAGTTCATCTTGTGTTTTTGTGCACGTTCCTTCTTCACTCAGCTGCAGAACTCCGCGCGACCCGCCGTCGCCACGTGTACTGCTGCTGCTGCTGCTGCGACCATGCAAAACTGCGGTTGAGGCCTGTCTCTTCGTTTTGAATTCCTCGTCCTTTTCTTCGCTTTTACTCATCATCTAGATGTACGTCTGCGCGTAAGCGTCGGGGAGGTTCACCGGCTGCAGAGAAATGCGAGGTTCTGTACCCGTTTCCTCTGGAGCTCGTTTCTCTGCATATCTGTAAGCGCCTCTCCTCGTTTTGTGTTCCCGCGTTTATTTTCTTTTCTCGTTGTCTTTTTTTTTGTTTTCGTTCGTCGCTCAGGTGAAAAGAGAATTCCGGCGGGTGCAGCAGGGAGAAGTCGGGGACTCGGGGTCCCAGCAACGGGACGCGCGTGGTCGTGCGTACGCGTAGAGGCTTCGGCAGGGAGTGCATGCCGAGGCACGAGTTTCGGTGCTGCCAATGCGACGAGACCGGGGGTCGAGATCGATGACGGAGCTGCTTACTGAAGTGGCAGGTCCTCTTCGTGTGCGCGAGCAAAACACAGCAAAGAAACAGATGTGCACGCATCCTCGTAAGAGGTCACAGATAGTTGTCTGGAGACAACAAATATGTTTGTGGAAGGAATTAGAGTTCTGACCATTCACTTAGTAAAAAAAAAGTTTAGAGGAATATGAAATGACTCACTACGTCATTCCAAATATCATAGTCATTATGATATTATTTTTCTACATCATCATAGTTATGATACCATCATCATTATAATATTATTTGCAGCTATTTAGTTAATCAAACCGTCACAGAATTATCATAGTTGCTTATATCACCGCTTTATAAATCTTTTAATTTAGCAACTTAAGCTCACTTCCCGCTTCATCACTGGTGTGCGACAAAACGTTTGCGAACAGCTCGTATTCAAGACTATAGATGTCTTCTCCATACATCACATGAGAAATGACACCCCTTGAGGTTTTAGTTGCTTCCACATCACTGCGGCGTCTTAGAGAACGAACGCGCTGATACAACTATATGGCAGCTTCTGAAGGCCCACAGGAAGATATCGTACCACTTTCAAAGGTTTGACGCTGCCAGCAGACTTTGAGTTCTTGCACAGGAGATCATACTTTCTTGATGGTATACACCAAGCAGACAGACCAACCGGACCAATCGTCACCCCCACTTTTCGTTTTTGATGCACCTCAGTATGCCAGCAGGACTCCGCCAAAGAAAGACCACCCTATACTTCATCGTAGCATGCACGAAATCTTATTCATTTCCTATTGGAATGGCCGAGAACGCTCTTTGTGATACCCATCGTTGTGAGGAAACGCTAGAGCACATTCTCTGCGACTATCAGAGATATTATGTCCAGAGGCAGTCCCTGCTGCCCACTCTCACGGAGTTAGACAATAGACTGGTGTTTGTTGAAGTCATTGTTACAAGTCGTTGACTAAATACCTTGTAGTTGAAGACAACGAAGGTGCTTCTGAGATTCTTAAAGAGAATGAACTTGAACAAGTGCCTGTGACAGACATACCGAGTACCATGCAAGAGGGACGAACTTGACTGACTGTGTGTCCTTTGTTATGTGCTGTCTTTCTTTCCTTTTTTTTCTTTTCAGCATTCAATTTGCCCTACCCTACTTCAATATGTAGGACAGCAAAGATTCTGGTTAACTTCCCTGCATTTCCTTTTCTACTATTTCTTCTTCTTGCAACGACAAATTATGTCCCATACAAATAATCTTTTATATGCCTGTAATCCACTTGGTGGGCTTTCCTAAATAAGACGCTGGGTAGAATCTTTCCCCGCATGATGCTCCAGCTCCACTTCAGAAAAAAAGGAGTGTTGCTCCTGGCGCCACAATACAAGTATAGTCACGGTGCTTCGACGACGATTTGTGCTTGCGTGTTTCGTGATGCTCTCTGCAGAAACGTACAACCTAAACACGAGCACTCTGACCTTATGTATGCGGACGCAGCGCGCGCCTACGCACGGCACGACTAACGTCTCTCGGCACGCGACGAATCCTCAGCCGACATCTCGTAAGAACCTCTTATGCAAGCCAGATGGCATCGACTCTGCCGAAATCCGACAACTCCTTCGAACGGCAAAAGCGCGCGAGCCTCCACGCATACAGGCACTCCACTTCAGTCCTGCAGGGAGTCGTGGGGCCCAGCAGGGCCCCGACAGGCAGCTCGCGTGTTCCGCAAAGCGGCTTGCTCTGCCCACGCTTGGGTGAGCCCGCAAGCCGCATCGGTCGATGCCGCTAGCCGGCTTGCTTTCCCGATAGATATCCAATCACGGGACGCTTCTTCCACCGGGCGCTCGCTGCGTCGCGAACAGTTTTCCTTCTGTTTTGTTTGCCCTGTGTGAGTGAGTTTGTGTGCATGAGTGAGGAAAACGAGGGCGCAGTCAAAAGGGCTGGCGAGGGATACTGCGCCGCATCATGACTTCATCTTGCACTCCTTCTTGCGGGTGCTACTCTGCCGCCGGGGTTCGTTGTGGATCTCGCCGGCCGACTTACTCGCTGGCCTCGAGCTCACGAGGCATAGCCTGTTTGCCCGGCGCTTCGGGGTGAGTGTAATGTGGGTGCGCCTGTTTGTGCTTATGGATCGTCCGCCGGCGCTGCTTTTGATGAAGCCGCACTCACGAGTTGGGGAGAGGCGTCCCTACGAGGGGTTCGTCTCCCTCCTTTTCCCATCCGCGCATTTCTCTCATGATGTGTAGGGAAGAAGAACGGACGGCGAGTATGGCGGCCGATCCTGGACCGGCTGGCCTCTTCATATTTTTTTTCCTATACCGCGTGTTGGATGCGTTGACGATGCCTTCAGAGAATACCCAGTTGGGTATAAATTCAACGTATATGGCAGTTTCTTACACTATCTCACGCTAACTCGCTCACATGATGTGTTCGGCCAGACATCAAAATATGAAAATATAAAGCCTCCAGTCCCATGTGGCAATGTGGCAACTCCTGATCTCTCGATATAGCGTTGGCGTGACGTCACGAACTTAGCTCTTTAATGTACTGATGCTACAGCGTAGTGGCTTTACAAAGACGGTGACACAACACATTCACTTCTGCGGGTAACTCACTTCCGCGTCACTTACTATGGGGTGCCGCGTAAAGAAGATAATTCTTCTTTTGCCGTCGGGGCGTTTTATCGACCACCTGCCTCCGACATTAGTTCATTACAACTTTTACATGAAACTACTTCCGATATTTCTGGCGAAATCTTTCTTCTTGCTGGAGACTTTAATTTACCAGATCTGCTTTGGGATGACAGCACATGCACGTGCAAAACTGGTAGCCGTGTTGACAGCGATATGAAGAAAATCGTTAATGTTTTTGGGCTATACCAGTATGTGCATCAGCCAACCCGAAATGGCAACATTCTAGACTTGATGTTTTGTAATGTCCTCACTATTGTAACTTCTGTAGATGACTTTCCGAGTATAAGTGATCACACCGCGGTCGTCGCGGGTATTGGGTTTGAAAAGAACAAGCCAAAGAAGCAACCTACAAGGAAGGTATTTACTTTTGGCAAAGGTGACTACTCAGCGATGTCACATGCGCTTTCAAATCATCTGCCTGTTTTCAAATGCCTTGCCGAATATTCTACCACACAAGAATTGTGGTGTGCTTTTAAAAGTAAAGTAATGGAACTCATAGATATTTACATACCAAGTGTGCATTCTCGTGGAATGAATAGCCGCAAGAAGCCTTGGGTTACCTCACAGTTATTAAAAATAATTAAAAACAGGCAGCGAGTATACCGTAGCTTCAAAAGAACGAAGGCAAAAAAACACTTCGACAGGTTAAGCGCCCTAACGCGTGAATACAAAGTTATGGCAAAAAACGCGAAGGCGGGCTACTTAAATAGGCTAAATGAAGAAATGAAAACAAATCCCAAAATGTTCTGGCGGTACTTAAAACGTTGCGGGTCGGATGCTACCGGTATTAACGAAATCCAATATAATAATCAAGTGTTCTCGGAAGATATAGACAAGGCGAACTGCCTTAATGAATATTTTCGCTCTGTATTTTCGCCAAAGACTGATGAATACTGTGATATCCCATGTGTATATCCCGTACCCTTAATGCAGCCTATTGAGCTTAGCGTGGACGGCATTCAAGCCTTTCTCAGTAATCTCGATGAAACAAAAGCGAATGGTCCTGACGGCATTCCTCTGCGTGTTTACAAACATTGTGCTTCTCCTGTTTCCTTGTATCTTCATTTAATTTACTCGAAGTCTTTATCTACTGGTGTCTTACCAGATGACTGGAAGATGGCCCACGTTGTGCAGATCCACAAAGGTGGACCCAAAAAGGAAGCTGTCAACTATAGACCGATTTCATTAACATCAATTGCCTGCAAAGTACTTGAGCACATCTTGTACAAGGAAATAATGCGACATATAACGCACCACAAATTGTTAATAGAAAATCAGCATGGATTCCGTAAAGGACTATCTTGTACCACGCAGCTGGTTGAATTTTATCATGATTTATCCTCTAGTATTGACAAAAATGGGCAAATTGACTGTATCTTTCATGATTTCCAAAAAGCTTTTGATTCGGTTTCGCATGCGCTCCTTTTGCAAAAACTTAAGTTATTTAATTTAGACCTAAATGTGATAATCTGGATAGAAAATTATTTAAAGCATCGTCGCCAATGTGTTGTTTTGAATGGTAAAGCATCCAGTTATGTTGACGTGACATCAGGTGTGCCACAGGGCTCCGTTTTAGGTTCTTTGTTGTTTTTAATTTATATCAATGATATTTCGGTTGGTATCTCATCGTCTATCCGGCTTTTTGCCGATGACTGTATGGTCTACCGAAAAATTAAGAGTGAGCAGGATTCCTTCCAACTTCAAAATGACTTGGTGCGTATTCATGACTGGTGTACAACGTGGAAAATGTCTTTAAATTTTAATAAGTGCATTAACCTTTGTTTTTCAAAGAAGACAAAGAAAATTGAATTTAGATATTGTATAAATGGTGTGCCAGTTACCACGAAGACAACTTACAAATACCTGGGTGTGTTCTTTTCTTCTGACTGTTCATGGAATGTACATGTTGATTATGTTGTCGCGAAAGCTGCGAGGGTGTTAAATTTTATTCAGCGTAACTTACGATTTTCGCATCAGCGACTTAAAAAATGTGCGTATTTGACGTGTGTACGACCAGTCTTAGAGTACGCCTGCGCTGTGTGGGATCCGGCGCAGGTACATCTTAGTGATAAGATAGAAAAAATACAGAACAGGGCGGCAAGGTTCGTCCTGGGACGGTATCAATGGCGGGAAAGCTCTACCGCTATGAAACAAGAATTGAATTGGGAGCTGCTTTCATCGCGTAGAAGAAAATTGCGATTAAAACTTTTATATCTAATATTTAATAATAAAACTAGAATCAATAAGGATATGTATTTACAGACGCCGTATTATTTGTCAAATTGAATTGATCATCCTTTTAAACTGAGGAAATACCGTCCCAGGACTGGAATTTTTGCAAATTCTTTTTTTTGTCAGAACAATACATGAGTGGAATGGGCTCACAAGTGTACAAGTGTCTGCTGTAAATGAAATTTTTTTTTTTAAATCTGTAACCCCCTGCTATAACGCCTTCGGGCGCTGCAGGTATACCTCGAATAAAAAGAATAAAGAATCATAAGGAGGCTTTGGCGCGTGAAACTTGTGCAGCTAAAGCTGTTATGAGATCACAACAAGGGTCGCGTGAGCCTTAGTTGTCCGCCGTCGCTGCTGGTGTCTGTACCCACTACCGCGTGAAATAAAAGAAAACCGAAACGCCGATGACACAATGAGATTCGAAACCGGGTCCCCTGCGTACCAGCCCAGTACTTTACCACAGAGCTACGCTGGTGCTTGAAAGCCTGTTCCAAACTAGCGTTAGGCAGGCTTGATGTCAGGAAAGCGATCGCGGGAATATGAGTAATGAAGCGTTTTACAATATCAAAGGAACAATCAGGTGTCACACAGTGCGAATTGCGTAACGAATGGGTCTTGGAATGCTCCAACTCATTACAAAAGCTTCAGGCTTTCGATGGAGGCGAAAATGCTGTAGGCCTGTGTGCTGAGATTTGGGTATACCTTAAACCATCCCGGGTGGTCGAAATTTCCGGAGTCCTTTACTACGGCGTTTCTCATATTCATATGGTAGTTTTGGGACGCTAAACCTCCCCCCCCCCCCAATAATCATTTACAAATGCTTCAGGCATAATTCTTTATCGCCGTCAGCCACAGTATAAAAAAATTGTACATTATTCCTTGCAAGTACGTAGCGGGTACCACACTTCTCCGAAGAATGACGAAGGATGACAATGAATGCCTCTCTACTACACAATGAATATGATAGTTAATGGCGTAGTGGGTACCCTCCAAGTGTGCTTGTAGTAGATTTCCAATTAGTGTTAAAAAAAAAGCTCTGTAAGGCCGCTCTTTCAGCTTTCGCTCTGACTGTGCTGCACGTTGCGCGCAGGCCTGGCGTTTTTTGAAATAAATTTTAATTGACGAAGTTTTGAACTAAATTGTTCTCGAGCAGCATGCATTCCAAAGCATTTTCTAAAAAAAAACGCAACAAAAAGAACGAAAACGCAGACAAAAAATAAAGAACAGACGCACAGCGCTGCACACACACAACTAAAAGTTTATTGGAAAGAAACATGAACATGTAAGCAGAAACCATGCACGTAAACTGAGGTCAATTTCGTGAAAAAATCGTATTTCCATCAATAAACACTTTGTTTAAGCATTATGACCAGTTTAGTTGAAAAGCTTTAGAAGCTTTTAACATCTGTTGCTGATGATTGCGGACGGGCGGCAACCAGAAGCAGAGCATCGTAGAAGACAAGGAGGAAGCTAGGCGCGAGCAATAGAAATAAACATGGACGTTCTTGGTGTAGGACTCAGGTCTTGAATACACGACATTTTTCTGGTGCCAGAACCTGGTCCCTGGTTGAGTTCCAGGTTTCGGCACCCGAAAGATGTCGCGTATTCAAGACCCGACCCCTACACCAAACTCTCTCTGTTTATTTGACTGCTGCCCCGCCGCGGTGGTGTAGTGGCTAAGGTACTCGGCTGCTGACCCACAGGGCGCGGGTTGGAATCCCGGCTGCGGCGGCTGCATTTCCGGTGGAGGCGGAAATGTTGTAGGCCCGTGTGCTCAGATTTAGGTGGACGTTAAAGAACCCCTGGTGGTCTAAATTTCCGGAGCCCTCCACTACGGCGTCTCTTATCATACAGTGGTTTTGGGACGTTAAACCCCACATATCAATCAAATCAATTATTTGACTGCTCATGCCTAACTTCTTCCTTGTCTTCTACGACGCTCTGCTTCTTGTTGCCGCCCGTGCGCAATCATCAGCAAGAACATTAGAAGGTGAAGTGGTTTCTGTGTTAGCCAACTCTCAGTGATGCTACACTAAAAATTTAACTTTAATAATGAACGTATCACTTCATATTTGTTTATTCTGAAGTGTACCTTAGTTGACACGCATGGCTTGTGTTTATGAGTTGCTGTTTCCTTCCAGTAAACTTGCAGTTGTGGCGGCAGCACTGAATGTCCTCCCTATCTCTCCTATTAACGTTTTTTTTTTTCGCGCGTTGTTTTTTTTTTCAGAAAATGAATACGCGTGAGCTAGCCTGTATTTCTATTTTGTGACAATCTTGTTCAATCACCCTACGCTGTGCACGTCCGCTCCATGTGGAGCACAATAGCACCGTTGGACAGCCCACCCCGGGGTGCCTCAAAGTGCACAGAGTCGAAAGGTGAGGGGAAGAAAAAAAAAAAAAGAATGCGACAGCTAGCTAGCGCTGATAGCCTCCCGCGATCGAGGTCCCGCTCTTGACGCTGCATACTAGTTGCCCACAACGGGTCGGCGCGATCTTCGCAGCGTGCTCAGATTCCTCTTGGGGTGTCATGGCGCTAAGCGAATGTGCGCTATCAACGAAAAAAAAAACAAGAAGGAAAAAGAATCAGGAGTTGGGAACAGAAGTGTGGCAGAGAGGGAAGATGCACTGCCTACTCAGCATGGTTAGAGCCCGCCTGCAGTGACCGAAGGTGATTGGGCGATGAAACGCGCAAATGAACATGGAAAGGAGGCTGTCGATAACTGCGCAGTGGTGCTTTCCGATGAGGTGAACGGGGGAAAGGTGGGTATGACTTCGAGCGCTTGAGTCAAACAGCGAGCCCTTGGTTTGGTTAGGCCTTTACCTATATTTGAGTGTTTTGTAAGTGAGTGTGCTGTCGATCTTGTGGTATGGTGCGTGCTGGGTAAGGGTGAAGTGATTGGGGAAAGCGGTGAGATATAAATGTAATAGTCGAGGAGCTTCTCTTTAAAAGGTTGCTAGTGGTAGTCGCTTACCGTCTGGTCGGGTAAAGCAGTGATAATGGCGCTCGGCTGCTGACACAAATGTTGTGGATTCGACCGCGGTCATTGGGGTTTGAAGCCCCTGCACATGTTCGAAGTTTGAAGCCCCTGCACATAAAGTGCGCGTTAAGGAACTCCCTAGATATTCGAAATTTTCAGAGCCCTGCACTACGGCGTCTGTCATAGTCAACTCACGGTTTTGAAACTCGCCCCCGACCTTCCATGTCTCGATCGAGTGCACTACGAGCGTCTTTCCTCCCTTACCTGCTTTCCTTCGCCCTTTACGTAACGAGGAGATGTGGGATGATGCTCTCCGCGATGGACCTCCCGAGGTCCTCCGAGTTCTGATACAGCGGGCCCGACTCGTCGCTGGAGTCGTCCTAGAGACCCCGGACTAGGGGTTCCTCCCATGCTCTCCTTCTCCACGCTTTTGTGAACAAAAACGTTTCTCGCTCTCTCGCACAGTTTTGACCCGTCAAGTACTACAAATCATTATCATTAGAAGTCGCTTACAGGTGGCCGGGTGACCTTCAGTATTTTGTGACATTCTGTTTCGTAGTTTCTCTCGCCATAGGGCCCTTCCAGCTGCGTCGCGTACTGGCGCAAGATGAAGCGCCATCACTAATAATGTAATAACGAGCATACGGCTTAGCTAGTTGGCACTTACTGCATGTACCTAGAAATCAATTGTCTCAAGAGCGAATAGGCGAGTGAGAAAGTGACACCGGATGCATAGTTGAGCAATGCATGATTTCGCTCTGCATCCATGATGAGCATCATTGTATATAGTTTGCCTGGCAATGCTTCTGAAGTTGTGCAACGTGAGTGTCGATGTATATCGAAGCCGTACCTGTGTTGTGCGGAAGGGGTGTTGTTACGAAGTGTATATAGCTGTCCACGTGGTGTTGTAGCTATCAGGATGCTTTGCTGCTGACCCGTAGGTGCGTGTTTCTTTAGTTTCCGAGGAACTAGAGTCATTATGCGGTACAAAGAACGTACTATTCGTGAGGTTGTTGAAGCTTATTTTACTTTAACAACTCAAGATAGTTGTGTCGCCAAGCCCTCCGTGGCAATGCACCAATCGGAGATAGGTTATGTTAATGCGCAAATGTAGGATATTTTGGTTCTTGAGCACACCAGCGTGGTTTACCTATTTTTACTTCTTATTTTTTGTGTTCTCAATGAAAAAATATCACCGCCCAAGCACTCCGTACAAGTGGTTAACCAGCGAAAGCAGAAACGTGTGGCTCGAGTGTTTAGCAGTGGGTTCAACCTGACGTCGCGCTGAAGTCTTTCACAATTGCTGGTTACATTTTCGTGCTCCTCATTGAGGTTGGACACAGGTTTGGCTTGGGTTTACCACAGTGTTTATTTCACACGCCACACATTGTGCCTCACGTGGCCGCGGTCACGGATGACTGTAATGAGCGGACAAATGCCTTTCGCAATGCGTTAACCATTGTGTTTGTTCTCGAACCACTGGCGGTCACAGACGTCGCAGACGGAGCCAATGTGCCGCTGGAGAAGCTCCCTCCGAAAGCGAGCGTTCGCCCCTGTGAACGCGCTCTTGCACTCAGCACACTGAAGCCGCAACGACGCTGCAAGCGTCTGACATCACGAACGAACATGGCGGCGTGGTTTGCAGTATCCGTCCGCCACCGGCGCATGCATTCCAGTTCGCGATTCAGGGTGAACTTGGATGTCTGCCGGCTTATCGGTACTGTTGTGACCGGCGCCAGAGCTGACGAGGGAGCGGCGCTCTTCTAATCCTCAAACAAGAAGCCGACCGGCCGGCTGCCTATGCCCGCCAGGTATTGTCCCTGCTAGCCGGAGGATGAAACGTCGTGTCGCCACGACGCCGTAAGCCGTTCGAGAGAGGGCAACAAATACAGCATCTTCCTTGGAAGAGACTGCGGCGGCCGCCGCAAATCGCCCCGCTAATTAAGCGAACCGATCGGTGGACCCTTTGATGTATGATGTCGTGAGCTTGGGACCCCATGACCAGCGGCACACACACGATGAGGAAGAGCCCCGCTGGCGCCACCTTGGAGTGCAGTGATCACGCCTCAATATTGGACGTTCACGTGGACCGTGCATGCTCGGCCCCCTCGCCAGTTGTGTGTGTGATCTGTGATTGGACAGTACCATCTACACGTGTTCCCTGATGTAGGAATCTGGGGAGAACATACCCTGTAGTATGAGCTACCCGGTTCATTCGAAGGAGCATCATGTAGAGGAACGCCCGATTCGAGAGTTCTCCATTAAGAAAGAGCTCGTCATGTACAAGAGCTCACCATGTACATAATGTAAATAAACCTTCAAGTCTTCCTTCTGCATCGACAACTTCATCCCGGACCTCCGGTGCCTGCAAACCCCGGTCGTAACAGTACGCACTTGCTGCCGGCACTCGGCCTCCCGGGCCTGTTTTCGTGCCCGGACTGCACCGTCAGCCCGGCGAATGCGAGATCTCTCACGTTTCCACTTTTCGGCGTTCTTGTACAGTTTTCGGTGGCGTACACACGTGGAAGATTTCAAGAGAAACTGTTGCGCGCGCTCTCGGCGCCACGGCGATCGACGTCACTCGCAACGCAGCCAATGGCGTGCGTGCTTGGGTACGATGCTGCGAACGACGTAACTGATAACACAGCCAATCCTTCCTCTATCTCTATCTCTTTACCTTTTATTCATATCCTTTTAATCTCTCCTTTACCCCACCCCTCGTGAGCTACTATTGAGGTGTCTTCCCCTTGAGAGACAGTCACGGGGCTCACTTTTCTCTTCTTTCCGTTTAAACTCACTCCCCCCAATGGAGACAGCTCATGACATCACTGCCTGAAGTATTTCCGTTTCTCCTAGCCATACGAGTATGCAGCGTTTGATGCAAAATTTATTTGTTATAGTATGCGCTGGTGCTGTTCCTTTCTCTCTTCGTCCACGTTTTTTGCGCGTTTTCCGTCAAGATGTCTAATTAGCAGGAAGTCGGAAGAGTGATTGCCGGTATATTTTCAAAAGAGTAAAAAAATGCATAATCAATCGTGTTCTTGGTTTTAGGCTCATGATGAAGAACCCCACGTAGTCATTACTAATCTGGATCCTTCACCAAAAGACCATCGTTCGCAGCGGTGGCTCAGCACTTACAGTCGTCGGCTGCTGATGTGAAACCCGAGGTCGATCCCAGCCGCGCAGCGTTCTCACAGGTGAAAGGCTCGGCGCCCGTGTGCTGTCCGATATCAGTGCATGTTAGGGAACCCTGGATGGTTTAGACCATCCGGAGACCCGCAATGCGGTGTCTTTCATAAACTGAGTCGCTAAGAAACGTTATACCCCGTATGCCCACTTACACCAAGAGAGAGAGACAAATAAAGATGCAAGGAAAGGCAGGGAGGTTAACCAGACGCACATCCGGTTTGCTACCCTGCACTGGGGAAGGGATAAAGTGGAAAAAAGAGGTTGCAGAAAAATTTATTTTTATTTATTTATTTATTTATTTATACTGTCAACCCTCACTTGAGGGTCATTACAGGGAGGGAAGCATAGGATATGGAAAGTAAATACAGACTGTTGCGAATGACGGACCGCCGATCCCGCCGAAGCCACCACTGTTGCGCAAGACGGCGACGCCAACACGGTCCTGTAGGCGCCACTGCTTCCAACTCCGCCGGGAAGGTCACCAGCCGTTTGGTAGCGTATGTTTATCAGCTCGCGACTGCTTCTGCGCAGAGCTGATAAGACGAGCGGACGAGACGACGGTGAGTTAAACAAGGTTTATGTACAGCATATACACAGAGGCGTTACAATTTCGGCACTGGGGCCGACAGAGACTCGAAGAGCCGAGCTCTCCTCTCTAACACATAGGTCAACCTTTCGCCTAAGACCGCCGACTCACACACATGTCGGCTCTCCGACACGGGAACTCCTCTCCTAGGACCGCCGATCGCGACGCGCCGCAGGGCTTCTTTTATTTACACCGGGTCCAACCAAAATGTCCAATCAGAAGCGCCGCTGGTCGTCAGGGCAGATTCCTCCAATGGGGGTCGCCGCGCCATGCGTCGGACCACCAGACACGAGGACGCCGGCTCGCTGTCACGTGCGCAGCTGACTCAATGCACGTGGGCCAGGGAGGCGCCGCGCGTGTTCACGCCGTCGAGTTGATCGCGCCAGGCGGACTGCGGGCTGGCCTTGACCCAGATTGCCTTTTTCAGAGGCACGGACGTTTGACGAGGACTCGCTGGCATAACAAGACATTGATATTTTCAGCACTTTGAACAATAACACAATAGCATATTCATTGCTCGGCAAAGTAAACATCAAGAGCACATTCAAATTTTTTAACGTCAGAATTTTCAACAATATGTCGCGGCAATTTATTCCACGCTTCTATAACATCAGGGAAAAAAGATTTGCGAAAGACGTCCGTGCGAGCACCGAAGGGGCGAACTGCCGCGTCATGATTGATCCGGCTGCTGAGCTTATGCGGGGGGGTGTACGTAAATTGTTCTATCTATTTTTATTTGACCATGCAATATCTGAAAAAATACTTTTAGGCGCTGCTTTTGTCGTCTAATTTCTAGAGATTCCAAACCACTTAGTTTTAGCATCTCGGTAGCCGAATCAGTCCTTTTATACTTCGAACATATAAATCGCGCGGAAAGTCTCTGAATTCGTTCCAGTTTATCTATTAAATCCTTTTGGTGGGGGCTCCAGGCAGCACAAGCATATTTTAAAACAGGGCGCACAAATGTTTTATATGCAAGCAGCTTGACGTCTTTCGTAGCATTCGGTAATTTAGCACGCAAGAAACGCAGTTGAGATGAGAAGGTACACACAATCACGAGCACACTATTGTGTGTACCTTCTCATCTTTACACCAAGCAACAAGGCAATGATAACCAAGTGGTAATCCAGAGCGTAAACTCTTCTATTTTTTTCCTGGTATCATTTCAGAATCCCTGTACACATCAGGTGGAAACGAACCGCGCGGAAAGTGTAGGCCAGATGGCCAAACAAATTCATAATGTTTATTCAGACATATCTTTTCATTAACTCCAAAACACGTAAATATACAGAAAAAAAACAAACCAACTCAAACGCTCAGAATACTCGAGATTCGACAGTGTCGCATGCCTTCCGGAGCCTAACACAACAACAAAAACAACAACGACACTATTTGAAAAGAGAAAACAAACGAAATAGAGTTGTCCGGGAGCAACCGTCGACATCTCCCGTCTAGCCACTAGGAAAAAAAAAAAAAAACTTCCCGAGCTGGCCACGTGACAATATTTGACATACGAGAGCCGAGAACAACCGCGGAAAGGTTATGCGCGCTTTCTTGGTGACAGAGCGCATACCTACGCCGTAAACCTTTTATTTTCTTTTGCCGACATATCCACGCACGTCACATTCGCTCTCGCTAACTCTTATTTTATTGGGCGAGAGCTGTGCGGCATATACAGACCTGCGCTTCTTTCAAACAGGGCAGTGCTTTATTGCGTGTCTTACCGCGTATACTGCGGAGCTTCGCGCTTGAAATCGCAGCGTGCTGGAGATACTGAAAAGAAAGAAAGAAAGAAAGAAAGAAAGAAAGAAAGAAAGAAAGAAAAAGAAAGGATTTGCTGTGTGATGCTTCTTTCCTTTCAATCTCTGCCAAGCAAGCTGCGCCACAGCCGCGTAGGGGTCTCTGTGACGCGAGCGTTTCTGGTTTCGCTCTATTTGTGTTGCGCGATTTCGTATCCGCCTCGGCTGTCACATTTGTCCGCGTCGCGAGTGCCGGCCTCCTCCGGAATCTCGGGCGCTCGGGCCTGCACTGCGATTCGCCTCCTTTTTTTCATTCACTGTGTTCTTAACCCTCGGCCCTGCCCATCCATTTTAAGGAAAACGCAGAACAAAAAAAATCAACGAAAAGAAATTATTCTCGGGTGCGAGTGAATTCTGCGTGATTTGTTTGCGATTGCGCGACTGTTTGGCGATGCTGTCACAGAAGAGGGCGCCGCGATTTCTCCCAGTTCGAGCGGCCGCTGTTCTCCCTTCGCGTTCCTCTTTGTGTTCCTCTGCCCGTCCTTCCGGACCTTCTCTTCCCGTTGTGTCGTTAGATGTAAACGCGCAGAGTGTTTCTGTGAGTGAAGACTGACGTGCCTCGGAACGCGTGAGAAAGGATACGCCGCCGTCGAGAATGAACATCCGTATTTACACCTCGTCCGATGTTGTGGTGCGCGGGGTGCACAACTCACATCATGAACTCCACGGAGACGATGATTCGTTCATGACTCAGTCGAACAGAGCAGATGATAGCGCATGGTCGATTTAGCAAAGCAAACAACAAGCGCTGAGGAAAAAAAAGAAACTGTCGCCCGTTTATTACTTCGTTGAGTTCAACATACGAGAGCTTAGGTTTGAGTGTGAGAGAGCTGAATTACCAAATATGAAGGCACTTTGCTTTTAGCTGACTGTCTCTGTGATGCATGGAATGTAACGCACATTACCAAGAGCCAAATATTATTGAAGGAGGTGCGTCACTAGTGAGCTCCTATTTGCGCATCGCCGAAGCGTCGTGAGTCTGCATTGCAGTACTGATTGTAGGCAATATTTTGTCTTTGATTGCTATATAGGCGGATATAGGGGTGGATAGGTAAGTAGGTATGTAGGGAGATTGGGGGCGGACGGACGGACAGACGGATTGATGGTTCGCTCGCTTACTTGCCTGTGTAGAAGACGTCAAAAAAAAGATTTTATTGTTTAATGCTAAGTCATACGGAGATCTTGGCGACAGTGAAAAAGAGTGTGGTCAGTTTTTTACATATTTTCTACCGCCCAAACGGAGAACGTGTCTTGCGCTTCCTGAAGCTCGAGTCCTCTTAGGGTGCTGTTGCGAAGTTGCTCAGAGAAATGTAAAAACGAAGGTCTTTTTTTACATATTGAATTTCTATATGGTACTAACGCGAAAGTGACGCTGATAATACGAACGAGTGTGCGTCGCTATTTTGCTAAGGATCATAAAGAATGTCACGTCACAGTGTTTGACACAAGCGCATATATACGTTGCAATTTCGCTGTAGGTAAGAGCGAAAGAGTGAAGTAGAGCGCTAAAGAAAATACAAAATAAGTAGACGAAATACGAGACACGTGTGATAATTTTTACAGATTGTTTCACTTGAAACCAGGCGCAAGCGTTGATTGATATGTGGGGTTTAACGTCCCCAAAGCACCATATGATTATGAGAGACACTGTAGTGGAGGGATCCGGAAATTTCGACCACCTGGGGTTCTTTAACGTGCACCCAAATCTGAGCACATGGGCCTACAACATTTCTGCCTGCATCGGAAATGGAAGTCAATGTCACAGAATTATTATCTTATTAACTCTATATTGTTTGCCCACTTTCTCATGTAAAGCCCTCTGTTGAGGGTCTTTGAGGTATAATAACTAACTAACTAACTAACTAACTAACTAACTAACTAACTAACTAACTAACTAACTAACTAACTAACTAACTAACTAACTAACTAACTAACTAACTAACTAACTAACTAACCAAGTAAATAAATAAATTAAACTCGCCCAACTTTCTATCCTCTTAAGTGTACGACACGCAATAATGCACTGATGCACTCGTCTCTTCCGCATTTTAGCTCTTACAACGTGCCTATCTTACCTGCAAGAACAGACCGGGTCACCCTGGGCCTTTTACAAATAAGTGGCAGGTTCGTAAGGAATATCTCGAGTTGGCTGGTCCCTGCATTTCAAAGCGACCTTATTTTCCACGCATGTGAAAAGGCAAAAATTGGGCAGAGGGGGGTGAGGGCCTGGTCGTGATCTAAACTTCAGGCAGAATTTCTCCACATATCAGTTAAATGACTACTTCCTGTAAGCTCCGCTCTGGAAAAGCTGCTAAGCGTTGTCGCTGATATAACCATCATTGCCATGCACACTGCTTTCTTTTTACACGTGCAGCCACCAATAGGTGCGAGCCGTGCTGGAACCTTCCGGATTTATTGATATTTTTTCACTAAGATTGCACGCACGACGAAAATACCGCATTCACATCAAAGTAGGTCGACACACCTTTTCAGGAGTCCGAAGTAGAAGGGCCGACTTACAATCGAAACTGGTTTCGCTTGCAAGGTTGACGAAAACACCAAAGCCGAAATATACAACTAATCCGGCATGTTGTATGGTTCTGGCTCTACCTGCTACATATATCGCATTTTTTATTACAATCAGCATCCTCTGCAACGATTCACGAAGTTTTTTCTAAAAATTATCCCCCGTATCGCTGGAAAGCTATCTTTTTTGCACAGCTTTAAATTACTATGATATAATATAATTTAAATTACTGATATATATATATATATATATATATATATATATATATATATATATTATATATATATATATATATATATATATATATATATATATATATAGCCGCTTTGGGAGCTCATGCCTGACGCTGCAGCGCCTCGTGACAAAGGTTTAGTTTTAGTTGTGTGTTTCTTCTTTTTTTACCCATGTGTTAGACGCTCTCATCAGCGTGAAGGCTCCACAAAATGAATTACCCCAAAAACATTTTCGATTGTAATCTCCTTTCGTTGCGCGTGTGGTGCGTGGAATATGCAAGAAAACACACTATTTAGAGAATCAAGTGAATGCTAGACTGTCTTCTAAAGCTACGATAATAAAAGACGGTTTTTACTCGCACCTGGAAGTACCTACTGGAACCTGAACATGCACTTAAGGTGTGAGCCTGCGTTCAGTCTAAAACAAGTTTCGCTTCGACAAAAAGAGAAAATCACAAGAGCTATTGCTTCATGAACAGCTTGAAAAAAAATTGCGAGGTTTGAACGTGTAGTTTAGTTGCTGCGCCCGCGTTTCTTTTTCTTCTTCTGCGAAGCCCGATGAAGGTTTCAACTACCGAACAACAAAGAGTTAGCCTGTCAAAAGAAAGTTAGTGCAAGTACTGCGAACAACAAAAGAGACAGCGGGGACTCGTTCATCAGTGAATACCACGCGTTGTTCGTTTGCAAGAAGAAACAGATGCCCAACTGAGAAAGATCAGTGTCTGTCATCGAAGGAATATACATATGTCAATCTTTTTAAAATTTCTTTCTCTCGCAGAAACTCTGCCTCTTATATTTTTTCTTCATGATCTTAAACTATCGAAATCTCGTGGGATAAAAGAACGTGCGCCACGCTTTGCTCGTCATAGTTTGTTGAATTAAACGCCGAAGGCCTACACGTGCGCTCAGATACTTGCTACTTATCTGTCGTTCTTTCATTCTTTCTGAAAAAAAAATTAAAGCTATGTTAGATAAAACTGTGAGATATTTGCAGAGGGTGCATGCTTTTTTTCAAATACGATGTATTCCTTACGCAGTGGGCGGCGTCGCAGACGTGGCTGCAGAAGAGAGCACAACGAATTTTCGTTACTTCGTCAGCTTGGGGCAAGTGTTATAAAACGGCAGCTTCGCCACGTGTCAGGCCGTGCGAATTTCGAACTTGCTTGTTCTTTTTATTTTCATCCATTGTCCTGCATTAAAATGGCTCGCAGTGAATGCCGGTAGCCGGCCAGGTACCAACTTGCGAACCGAAGAGCAACGTTGTATCGCACGAATTCTCCGTACTATCGTGCCCAGTGTGAGCTACACCAAGTGAGAGCTTAAAGTAGAGCACTGCAAGGTTATGCAGTGGCGGCCATTGCTTGGCGATCGTTTCTATAGTTGTCGGGAGAGAGTCTGGCTGTTCCTGCGAACGCCATTCGGCCCCTACTTTCTTGCTTTCACCAACGAAGTAATCATTTTCAGAGCTAATTCCACCGCAGGGCAAAACGAGCGTTAACGTGAAAACACGAGGAGGCGATGCGCACTCGGAGGAACAGCAAAATCCCGCCATCTCCTCGAAGTGAATGATGACGAGTGAGGCAGAGGCGCAATGATTATCAGTAAAACCATGAAACATTCGCCCACACTTCATATAAAGATCGTTTATACAGAAATATATACGATGTTCATCATTTACATATTGAATAATTGCATACACCTATATAAACACAAGATATAATCATTTACATATCAATGAAATTATATGCAAGAATTTGACTACTGACTGCAAAGCTGTGGGACGCTTTTTTTTTGAAGGTTACAATTTTGTAGTTGGTGAAGTACGTGGCGAGACGATCTTAGATGAGGGGTTGCAGCGTTGGCACGGAACTGGTCGTTGCTGATGGAGACGATGGGGGCCTGGTTGCTGTCAAAACCAAAAGTGGTCGCACACCTTACAGCTGTGGCCGAACTAGTGATCGAAGAAGTCGTGCTTGAAGCGCGCGTCGGCGCCAACAAGCTCGGGTAGCGACCGCTTTCGTCGCTTGACCACTGCTTCCCGCGCCAGCTCCGATTCGAGGTTCTCTTGCCGCGGCTTGCGTGCCGCCTCGTCTTCGCGCGCTCTCACTTCGGGATCCGCTTGTCGACGAGCTCGCTTAGCTTCGGCTGCGCGTGTCCTCGCCGCAGCCTCTGGATTGATGCTGGTGCTGGCTTGCGAGTGCTGCCTACACTGACGTCTTTTACATGCGGAGCATGTTATACTAGGGGCTAGTCATGCGCCGTCGCCATCTGCAGCCTTCCCTCCTCCTCCGCCAGCCATCTGTGCATCCCTTCCTCCCCTCAACACAGTGCGCGCTGCGCTCGCTTCTCCCCTCCACGCGCCACGCGACCTTTAGTTTTGCGTGCGCCAGCTGTACGCTAACCCGCGCATGCGCAGGCCGGGGCCGGCGCTCGCAATAAATAACCAAGTGTCGGGGCGCGCCACCCTTCGTCGGTTGGTTTGTGTGGTCGCTCCACGTCCGATGCCGTTGCTGAAAATGTATGCTAACAAATCCGCAAACACACTTACTGACGTCCCTTCCAATAGCGTCAGCCAATGTGTTGGCGGAACCGCAAGCAATTCCGAAGACACTTCATCC
Source organism: Rhipicephalus microplus (assembly GCF_013339725.1). NCBI lineage: Eukaryota > Metazoa > Arthropoda > Arachnida > Ixodida > Ixodidae > Rhipicephalus > Rhipicephalus microplus. The sequence continues at coordinate 270,952,718 of NC_051165.1, forward strand.
GAGGACAAGGCCGCGCTGAGAAGAGCTCGCGATGCGGAACGCAAACGTCGGCGTCGAGCGGAAGATCCCCAGCTGTGAGAACGTGAAGCAGCTGCGAGACGTCAGCGTCGAGCGAAGGATCCCCAACGCGAAGCAGCTGCGATACGTCAACGTCGAGCGGAAGATTCCCAACTTCAAGAACGCGAAGCCACTGCGAGGCGTAAGCATCGGCAAGAGAATCTGGACGGTGAAGCTGTGTGCAAGCGTCGACGCCGCGAGGCCCATCTCGATGCCGCCCGCGAGCGCGCCGCGATAGCGGCGTGGCGAGCCAAGCAGTACGCCACGCCCAACGCTCGCTTCAAGCGCGACTTCCTCGACCGGAGCTTCGGCCACAGCTGCAAGGTGTGTGATCGACTTTGGTTCGACAACAACTTGACGCGGATCGGCAACATTCAGAGTGAACTGCATCGTTCCAAAGCGTTGTCGGTTCTTTGCGATGCGTTTGAAAGCGAAGCCGGCAAATTTGCCGACTACGTCGCGTGTGCCACGTGCAAGCACTCGTTAATAGCCGGTAGAATTCTATCGCCCAGCGTGAGTTACGGCTACCGCTACTCGCCCCGACCGGAACATCTACCCGAGTTGAACGCTGTAACGACTGGGTGGTCGACTTCATGGAGTCGCGGCACTCGCTGAAACGAGCAACACACGACGACAAACATCATCCTACCACGGTTCGCGGGACGTGCATCGACCACGTCTTTGCAAACTTCGACCTCCGACCACTGCAACCAGACCCACTCACCCTTCACTTTACGGACCGTAAAGCCATCTTGCTCAAAATACCCAAAGCGTCTCATCAATAAACATCGTCTTTCGCAGCATACGTGCGTGCGTGTTCACTCGTGTTCACTCATAACACACAGGCATGTGGCAAATTATAAACCACATTTATCGCAGTTCAACAGATACGCTCCGCATGCTAACCAGTGTTCCCACTCGGGAAACTGCGGTAATTTTTTTTTTCGGTCTCGCGAGCTCCCACGGCGGAGTATTGGCGGTATGTCCGCATTGCAGCCGTGTTGCGAGCTCTCCGCGCCTCTACATTTGCTTCAAAAGTGTTCATGATGGGTAGCTGCGTGGAGATGTTCACCCACTGAGCTCCCGGCGGTGCGAAAGAAAGCGCGCCAAAAGCGCTCGTTTCGAGAACTATGGCATGGCGCGCTGAGGCACTTGCCCCGAGAAAGAGGAGCTTCGCCCCTAAAACCTCTCTTGGTAACTCGAAGAAACGCTACGTCTGCGCGGAAGGGGCAGCACAGTCACAGCGAAAGCTGGAAGAGTGGCCTATCAGAGCATTTTCAGTACACTCATGGGTAACTACTGCAAGCACACTTGCTTGATAGGGCGTTAATAAAAAAATTTTGGGGTATAGTATGCAGGCATTCGCTACGCTATTTTTCGTCATTGTTATGAGAATCGCGGTATTCACTAAATACTTCCAAGGAATTTCGTGCCAACTGTTCATGCAGTGACTGACGACGAAAAGAAATTATGGCTGAAGTGGGTGTGCGTCACAGTTAATAGGGGAACAAGAACAAGATTTTGTGATGGGTTGAAGCATTGGACGGCCCACTCGTTACGCTATATTAGCATTATGCGACCACTGGTTGTTCTTTCACTGTATTAAAACGCCTTATAAGTCGTATTACCTCGATTGCATTATCAATATCAAGCCTGCCTAAAGCAAGTTTGACATCGAGTCACAAGCACCGGCTTGTTTGATGTACATTTGTTTGTGAATGTTGTATGTACGCAGGCAACAAAGAAAGAAAAAAAAAACGGTGTAGCTCAGTGGTAAAATACTGAGCTGGCACCCAGTGGACCCGGGTTCGAGCCCCATTGTGTCATTGGTTCTGAGCTTTTTTTTTAATTTCTCTCAACGTGGTTACGTACACCGGCGGCAGCGTACAACTGCGCGTGACTCGAGTTGTGATCTCATAACAGCTTTCGCTGTAAAACATGTCACAATGGGCGCTGCTGCATAACCTTACAGTGCGCTTGGCGATTGTAGCTCATACTGATTGATTGATATGCGGGGCTTAACGTCCCAAAACCACCATATGATTATGAGAGACGTCGTAGTGGAGGGCTCCGGAAATTTCGACCATCTGGGGTTCTTTAACGTGCAGGCAAACCTGAGCACACGGGCCTACAACATTTTCGCCTCCATCGGAAATGCAGCCGAGATTCAATCCCGCGACCTGTGGATCAGCAGCCGAGTACCTTAGCCACTAGACCACCGCGGCGGGGTGAGCTAGCTCATACTGAGCGCGACTGACACGCGATAATAGGTGTGGTATGTAAAAGAACCCAAAATATAAGAGACAAACAACCGAAGAAATTGCCGCCACGAGTGCGGAAAGACGTAATGACACACTCGCTTGATTTCGTATATTTCACGGCAACCACACTTTTCGTTTTCTCATAATCATATCGTGGTTTTGGGACGTTAAACCCCACAAATCAAATCTTTTCGCTTTCTCATGACGCGCTTTTTTGCTTGACCGGGTCCCCACTTCAACTTGCATGCTGCTTTGCGAATGACGCCGACTGTTCGACAAACGTTACCGCCCAGATTGTACGTGAGGATAAGTGATAACACTAACATGTACTATGGCACATGTGGGAAAACCACGCTTCGGAGTTTAAAGGCACCAAATGAAGGAGACGCAAACGCCAGCATCCATGTTAAAAGAGCGTGTTCTATTTCGGCTGGTCTCTTCCTCTTCCTCGTCGTTCTCCGTCTCTTGGTGCGCGCGCTATTCGCGCGGGAGGTTCAAACAATTTCCAACATCCTCCGCGCCCGAAAGTTCAATCGCCCAGCTCCAACGGGCATAAAAGTTGTACTGGCCTCGTAACTTCCGTACCTCCTGCCAAGACAATCTTGCAGGCTCTAACGTGATTATCACTTGATAAGTACACGTCAGTAACTCTACCAACTTTCCAAAACTATGGCATGGCGCGCTGAGGGACTTGCCCCGAGAAAGAGGAGCTTCGTGCGTAAAAGCTCTCTTGGTAACTCAAAAAAAAAAAAAAACGCCAGGCCTGCGTGTAAGGCGCAGTACAGTCACAACGACTAGAAGACTGGCCTATCAGAGCCTTTTCAGTACACTCATGGGCAACTACTGCAAGCACATTTGCTTGATAGGGCGTTAATAAAAAAATTTTGGGGTATAGTATGCAGGCATTCGCTACGCTATTTTTCGTCATTGTTCTGAGAATCGCGGTATTCACTAAATCCAAGGAATTTCGTGCCAACTGTTCATGCAGTGACTGACGACGAAAGAAATTATGGCTGAAGTGGGTGTGCGTCACAGTTAATAGGGGAACAAGAACAAGATTTTGTAGTGGGTTTGAGCATTGGACGGCCCACTCGTTACGCTATTCGCTTTGTGCGACGACTTGTTGTTTTTCGCTGTTTTAAAACGCTCTATAAGTCGTATTAACACGATTGCTTTCCCGACATCAAGCCTGCCTAAAGCAAGTTTGACATCGAGTCACAAGCACCGGCTTGTTTGATGTACATTTGTTTGTGAATGTTGTATGTACGCAGGCAACAAAGAAAGAAAAAAAAAACGGTGTAGCTCAGTGGTAAAATACTGAGCTGGCACCCAGTGGACCCGGGTTCGAGCCCCATTGTGTCATTGGTTCTGAGCTTTTTTTTTAATTTCGCTTGACGTGGTTACGTACACCGGCGGCAGCGTACAACTGCGCGTGACTTGAGTTGTGATGTCATGACAGCTTTCGCTGTAAAACATGTCACAATCGGCGCCGCTGCATAACCTTACAGTGCGCTTGGCGATTGTAGCTCATACTGATTGATTGATATGCGGGGCTTAACGTCCCAAAACCACCATATGATTATGAGAGACGTCGTAGTGGAGGGCTCCGGAAATTTCGACCATCTGGGGTTCTTTAACGTGCAGGCAAACCTGAGCACACGGGCCTACAACATTTTCGCCTCCATCGGAAATGCAGCCGAGATTCAATCCCGCGACCTGTGGATCAGCAGCCGAGTACCTTAGCCACTAGACCACCGCGGCGGGGTGAGCTAGCTCATACTGAGCGCGACAGACACGCGATAATGGGTGTGGTATGTTAAAGAACCCAAAATGTAAGAGACAAGCAACCGAAGAAATTGCCGCCACCAGTGCGGAAAGACGTAAAGACCCGCGTGCTTGCTTTCGTATATCTCAGGGCAACCACGCTTTTCGCTTTCTCATGACGCGCTTTTTTGCTTGACCGGGTCTCCACTTCAACTTGCATGCTGCTTTGCGAATGACGCCGACTGTTCCACAAACGTTACCGCCCAGATTGTACGTGAGGATAAGTGATAACACTGGCATGTACTGTGGCACATGTTTAAAAGCTGACGCATTCCGCAGCCGACCAGTTTTTGGACTATCAACGACAGTACTCGCCGCTATCTTTTCCACAGTGTGCATGATTCGCTTGCTTTGCTGGGCACAGTTTCGCCTAATAGGGCAACATTCGACTCTTTTCAGATTTCGACGTGACAGTATGTTCGCAAACGCTCGTTTAAAATGGGGCCATCGCCAGCATCGTGGGCCGGTAAGTGAGTACGTGGTTTTATCCGAATCGCACACGTGCTCTTGCATAGACGAGATGTATCTCGCGTGTTTTTGAGGTGAGAGCCTTACGTGGTACATCATTAAGTGGATTCCTTGTTATGGCGCTAATTACTGACACGCAGTACGATACTGCTGCTTCTGCGGGGAATTTCGAAGCGGCAGTAGTGCGACTAGGTGTGCTCGTGGTATAGCGCTACTCACCGACAGCCAGGGTTCCTTCCTGGCCCTGCTGCTCCTGTGCAGACCAGTCGTCTTGAAGTCGAGGTCGACCTTGGCGCATCTCTATATGCAACCTCAGTGCCACCGCTATAGCCGCCACCCAAAGTATTTTATACATGATGTCTTTGCGGCGTGCCAATTCGAGACACAGAGCAATTCAAGCCTACAAGTATGAAGGTCGCATTCAGGATGCACCCCGCGCCCCCCGCCCTAAAGCTACCACAGACGATGTAGACGCCCTCATAGTTGCAGCTGCTGTTCGTAACCCTTCTTACCAGCCCCAGCAATACGCGAAGACTTGGATTTGGACGTTTCGGACACCACTGTTCGACGTCGCCTGCGTACTGCGGGCCTTCACAGTCGCAGCGCAGAAGCCACTACTAACGGCGGCACACAAGGACGCACGACGGCAGTTCGCTGCGTTGCACGATGCATGGACATCAGAAGAGTGGGGTCGCGTCATCTTTTCGGATGAGTCGACGCGACAAGACCAAGGATTGCGTGTTTGGAGACTACCAGGCACACGGTGAGGCAAACTTCCTGCTTTGAAAAGCAATTGTTTTAGTTAACGTCAAAAGCTACGGAGAAACGACCTTGACAACGTGCAAGGTGTTTCTGCCAGTGGAGATCGAGTTAGTCGGCCGAGAATTTTGTGAATACTTACCATAGTCAGCAGCCACCATACGGCGTCAAAAAAAAAAAACAAAAGTTCAGGACCTCTTCTATATATTTTTAAATGGGGCAAGTGAAGCTGGGCGTGAACGCCACCGGCATTTTTGACGAAATAAAACTTTTGAGCAAGCTGTACGAAATAAAGTGGCCTGAAAGGGCGAGAAGGGGGGGGGGGAATGAGATTTTCCCGCCAGAAAATAATTGATGCAATCTGCCCCGCTTTATGTGGCACGTACTCAGAAAGGCAAAGAGAGATAGAGAAAGAGAGCGAAAGGTGAAGAGGCCAGCCTGAGCGTTCTGGCTGGCTAGTAGTGTAGGCAAGCGCACGCCCACACGTGAATCTCTTGGAACAGTGCGGTTCTCGTTTGGTTTAACACAGTCACGCGGTTCAGTCATCGTCATATTTAAGGAGACAACAAAGCATATGTGCGTGGAAGCGTGGATTAAACATCTGAGCTTATCAAACGTGGAACGCAGATGGGAGTGTAATCCTTGTCGGATATCAACTGATGACAGCCAGACAAACCCTTGTACGCCCCTCGTGATGTGTACTTCATCAATAATCCTACGTCGTGTGAAACGTCTTTTTCTTCGGATATCTACTGCGTTCTCACAATTCTGCCTACAATCTGCAGTTTTGCAGTGTTATCTCAAGTGTAATCTTGAAATTTCAAATAGACATATTCCGTCAGGTACACCACACCTACTTTGAAATTCTCGTCAATGCAATCCGCGTGAACCAACTAAGCTGTGAACTTTATTAGTAGTGCATTTGTGTGGCTATGACCGAAATAACGTGGAAGGAAAGAAATTAAGAAAAGGACTCCGTTTATGAACAACCATCACATATTGATATAAATCACCAACGACAGTTTCAAAAAAAAAACCTTCGTCTGATCTAAAAATAATACATCAAGAGTGAAGCTAAAGCTACAGAGAGAGGTTGAACATTTTATTCGACAACTAACAGGCTACTAATGCTCTTACAAAACGCTGCTTGTGTCTTGTCCTAGCGCTTAGCAACGGCTGTATATAGCGATGCCGTAAGTCTCGGAGTACTTCGAACGCTATCACCTGTTATTTTTTGCGTTACAGCGTACGTTAGATGGCCACTCCAGAGCAATGAATGAGATTTCAATGAAATGACAACAAAAACTTGCGTAACCTGAAAGCTCGCGTGTGAAGTACTAGCGTTACTGTGGAAGCAAACATTCGCAGTGTTCCGCAAACAGTCCTCTTTGGGGAATACATGTTTTCGTTTCAGCATCTTAAGTACGCACTTACCCAGCCGGCTTCTACGTATTATACTGCCGGTTTCAAATAGCAGCCTCGATGCGGGTTTACTAATCTATCGATCAGCATGTATAGCGTGTCTAACAGCAACAGTGTTTTAGACGCAAGCTGCCCCTAATGCTCGTACGCGAGAAGGGGCTGCAAAACAGAGCTTCCATTTTTGGTGATTTCAAGCACCGAATGCAGACGACTGATCAAGAATGAATTCATGATCTAGTTTGACAGCTGTGATTCAGTGGAACGCAGTTCAATCGCCAACCGTGTTGGAGAGAGAGAACACGTAGAAATAATCGCAATGTGCCGGATAATCTTTGTAATATATCCGGTTCAGAAAAAAAGTCACAGCTTTGCCGCAAAGGCGAAGCGATGAACGCGATAGCAACAATTTGAAAGGTCACGCGCCGAATGGAAAGCAGATCGAAACGTGCCCCGCGTTTGTCACGCACAAATTACGCACGAAACGTACTCACAGGTTCACATGCCCGCGAATAAGCGTCTCATTTGTTACTTCGCTGAGTATGAAAAGTGCGCGCTTTTCGCGAGCGGAGACCGCAATGACTGCAGAGACCTTTGTGTGCCCGGTCACTACAGCAGAATCGTTCCACGTAATGCCTGATGCCAACCAAGGCGTACGATCCTCCCCTTTTCGCCAACGCGAGATAACGGCGCGCGAGAGAGCGTCGCTCCCCTTCTCTAAGCCGGGCAAAGTACGCGAAGAGATTAGAGCTCGCTCCGCTGCGCAATGCGGCGACGTGCGCTCATTGCGCCATCTTTCGGGTAATACCGAAAACTCAGCAGCTGTAAGTGGTAGATATAAATAGCTTGCCGTTTGAACGGTTAAGAAAGTTCTCCGGGGTGGCTCAGTGGTTAATGCCTCGCTTTCACGACGGAGATGTCCCACGTTCGATTACGCGCGCCGGGGTGCTTTTTCTGAATTTTTTTTCTTTCTTGCGGTTTCATATATATATATATAGATACGTATACATATACGGTGAATGACATCGACGCCGACGCCGGTGGCAAAATTCAGCCGAGAGTGTCCATAGAATTGCTATCGCAATAATAATTTGCGTTGAACAGTGTGCAGTTGCACGTAATTTAATTTGCAATAATGTGCACAGTGTATAAGATATTCTTAGCTTCAATACGTATTTTAAAGCATGCGAAGCAAGCCAATGCATTATTTGGACATATAGATCGAATATCGGCAACATGCATATATTGACTAACTTTTATCATGAGAAAACAACTTGCGGAAATCAAGAATTTCAGTTTAGCTATCTAAACTCATTGCCGAGACCGAGTGTGCCTATTCAGTAGAAAGTATTTGTCGTTTATTTCATAATTTTATTTATTTTCTTTCTGATTACCACCGCCAATCGATGTCTATAAGCTAGTTAACTAATTGAAGTTTCACTGACTTGCTCTACGTTTTGAGCCTTTGTGTAGTTAATCATAAGTGATACGCAACCCAGAAGCATAATCGCCAGAACGAATATCAGGCAAGATAAATCTTCATCGGTGCCTTGTCGTCTTTCCAGTGAATATGACACGGTGAAGCTTCCAGTGCTTGAAATTTGATTAATCGATCTAACGCCCTGTTTTTTAAACTGAATCTCCCCATACACAACTGCCGCATCGATACAGGGTGACACTTTCGGGAAAAGTGATAATAATAGTGAAAGAATAAGAAAGGGAAAAAAACGTCTTTGTTGAACTGCTGCGCCTTCGTTGCCGCTAACGTCTCACGCCACAGCACAGGCTCCAGCTCGTCAATTATTTTTGGCTCTTCGAGGTGTAGCCGGTGCCGACGGGTGGCCCGTTTCACCGTCGCCACTCGCTCATTAGAATGCGTTTAGCGACTTGCGTTGGGCGTCCGAGCCTCGCACCGTGAGTATGAACGACGTGCTCGAGTCAACAGTTAAGACGACGCCGTGTTGAATGAATTACTGGGGACCCAGAAACGCCACGTGCGAGCCAGTGAAGGACAGAGTTGAAGCAGGTGGCACCAGTGCTGATGTCAATTAAAAAAAAAGCAGCAGCGGGAGTAAGAGAATAAGAACAAGACAAAACGAAGAGCAGGAGGAGTAAACGTGTGGATAATAAAAGTAAATAGAAGAAGCGTTACGAAAAGGAGGAGGTGAAAAAAAAGAAAGAGCAAAAATTTTACATTGCTATCTTGCGTAAGTTGGCTTTGCCTTTGACGCCCTTGTAGGGCTAGAAGCACTCTTTACAGGCCTCAGAAACGCACATTGCAGACTATAGGATTTCGGTGTCGTACATAGGTTTATAGCAAAAATAGACCCTACCCGCTTGGTGGTCTTGTAGTTATTGGATTCAACTGCTCACTAAAGGTCGCGGGAGTGAATGCCAGCTGAGGCGCGGTCGCGTTTAGATCGTGCAACGGATGGGGGGGAGGCGATTACCGTTAGGGTAGCCCACGCTCACGATCTTACGCATTGCCCCCTTTTTTTTTAGCTGTGAGCAGGGCGCGTTATTACAGGAACATCGGACGCGAGTTGGTTGCTGCTCCGGGACGTCTGAGCACGATAATGTCTCGGTTTGATTCCGCTACCTTTTCCCTCCTTATGCCAGATAGTCAATAATACTGTTTCACTAACTCACTTTTTTCACTTAGTTACAAGAGACAGAATTCACTACATATTTTACACTTTCGTACAAACGACTTCGACTTTCGTAGCCCCGCGTCTTGTAATCCTAAGACCCACGGGCAGTGGTGGAAGTCCCTCCCGCCAATCCGCTGTTTTGCCGCCTCAGTGTTCCGCCCACCAAAAAGGGTGCAACGAACCATTCCGTTGTGTAAGTTGGTCACATTAAACCACATGTCTAAACATGTTTGAACCACTTCGTTGTGAACCACATTAAACCACTTGTTTAATGTGGTTCACAAGTGCACCAAGAAGACGCACGTTTCAGTGGCTCGATTTTGCGAGCACCCGACGGCGAAGTTGAGTCCTGTGCGTCGTTCGTAGATCTTTGATGACGGCGATTGTCCCAAGCACCCGAAAACGCTTATGCTTGCGTTCAGGTGAAGACACGTCCTAGATTGATGGGAACCTCTCCAGCGACTCCGTGCAATGCTGACGACACCGTGCAAAATGGGGTGATCGCGACACTCCCGTCGAGTTCTGCGTAAAGCAAGATGACAGGCCGCCTCACTCGCTCTACCACAGTGGCTAAGCTTCCTCCAGGAAAATGTGCGGCTCAGCACTCTCGTTTAGGCGTAGAATCGGAGGAAGAAGCTTTTTTGAAGGAAAACTGCTATTCAGCCTAGTGGGAACATATCCACCTTGAAAGCTTTTGCGCAAGCACGCAGGGATACAGAAGAGAACACAAAATGGCACCCGTTTGTGTTCTCTTGTGTGTCCCTGTGTGCTTGCGCAAGCATTTTGAAAATAGAAAGCTTTTCAGGCCAACAGGTCCATGCACAATGGCGCATACCATGATGAATTCCTCGGCCAAACATTAGGAAAGCCAGGTGCTTAATGCCCGTGTGCTTAGACGTTAAAGTTAGTCTGCCCCAAGTCTTAGTAACACAGTGAGTGGCTGCTTGACGAGACTAAACACAAAAGCAGCGCGCTATTTACCCCTGGTGTTAGACGTGAGCCCAAAGGACGTTGCTTTATTTTTCAAGTATATTTCATCAATCACAGTAAAGAAATACAATTGTAGAGTTCAATCGATCAGTTAAAGAAAACACAAAGTGCCATTGCTATAACGCATGACATTAAATGAGCAGAACATTTGGGACACGTAGTGGGTGCATAGCAAGTTTGAGAAAATTTGACGCACTAGGAACATAATATCGCTATCGCAATCAAGCCCTAAAGGCGAAGCTTAAGGATCCCCCAAATTTGTTGTCCCACGTCAGCATGAAATCGGGCCACCCTTAGTTCGCTCGTAGCGGGAGCCCCATGAGCCGGGCGAGCAACGCTCCTTGCTGAGGTCGAAATTTCAGATAACGCAGCTATGTTCAAGGTGTCCTGAACATATTATCCACCTAAAAGAGAAAGGGAGAGAGAAATAGAGAAAAAGAGGAGAAGTTTACACTTGTTCTGCAAAGCTTAAAAAGAAGCGAAGTTGGTTTTCATCTTAGCGGCTTAACGTGGGCTTCCTGGCAGGTCTTTCCTTGTTGAAGACGAGGTAGGGCCGAATCACAGTATGTCACAGACCACGCGAAAATGTCGAAACTTGAGCGTTAGATCTGGCTTGCAAAGCTTTTTGTGGCATGTCCCTGTTAAAAGCGCGGGCACTACATCGCTCGTTCTCTGTCTCTCAGAACAAGGTGCTATAGTTTTTGCGCAAGGGAGTGATGTTCTTGCGGTTGAGTAAAGTTAGCAGTGCTCGAAAGATCGAATGCAAAGGAAGGAACGAAGCCACCACGGGTGTCTCGCGTAACAAAACGCAAAGGAGAGAATCGGACCCGGACGTCTGACTATATCGTAGGAATAGAAGCAACTGAAGAAGCCAGCGCCCACGGTGGCTGCTTGTTGTTTACACCCCTTTGTTCTCTTTATTGCGTAACACTTTGTTACTTCCTTGCGCCTGTTGTCGCTTTTTCTTTCGCACAGTGTTAACCATACTCAACAGTGTTGGTGACCTTTGAGCCAATTGCATTAAGACACTAAAGGGTAACAATCACTTCGTTTGCATTGATAAATTATACTCCGAGAACTACAATGCCGTAAGTTTAACCATAATAAGCTCATTATTAGAGGATAAAAATGGAGGTTGAAGTCTCATTTTTCAATTTCGTACCATAATCTGTGCACGTGATGTTACGAATTTCAAAATGTTTATTTTTCGCGACATTGGCTGGATGTAAATTTTTTAAACTTAATATGTTGAGTCTATAGGGGTCATAGACCCATCGATAAAATGAAGTACATTGTCACCTGTATACAGGTGACAATGTACTTCTTTTTCATCGATTAGAAACTAAGCAGGACCTAGTAGACGCTGTTAAAATGAACGACTTCAGTGATGTTTGGTGGCGTATCCAACCGCGTTTTCTTTTCGCGCGTATGCTCGCTCATCAAGCGTGGTCTCGCGGTAAGAGTGGCGTTATCGGGATTGTGGAATCGTATTTTACTTGACAGTACGCTATGTTGGGCCAGTTTGTGCGTCGTTACTTGAACAGGCAAGCTTAAAAATCGAGAAGGAACGGAAAGAACGCCAGACTGAAAGGCGCTATTTCTGTCTCTTTTAGTTGTTCTCGGTTTTTAAGCTTGCGCCACACTTTTCAAGTATCTTACGTCACTAATATGCCGAGAATCATTTTTTTTTCTATTTAGTGTCTATTCAACAGACCGTCTTGATGGCAGAAAATTAAACCCGAGTAATAAATATTTCTTACGTTTTGCTCACATCAGCCTGAGGAGTGAGAGCGGCGCCCTTTTTACGGCTATGCGTTAAATGCCAGCCTTCAAAAAAACAAAAAAGCTTCCACATCGTACTAAAGTCTCAGAATACATTCTTGTATGGCGTTTTAAGAACGGTGCTCTTTTCACCTTGATGAAACTGATGAATCGTGCTGCAAGACGCTGCATATTTAGGCTGTACAGAAGAGGCTGTAGTCGTCATGGTGATCGCTAATGACTTCACTCTCCCCACTTTGTCCCTTGATTTAGCGCACCATATCGTGGTTGCCTTCTAATGGCAACCAGTGTGTGTTTAGTGCACTGGTGGTTGTCCATTTTACGCATTCCACGACTCAACTTGAGCCTCCCGGTAACCGTTTTTCTCGCTCTTGTTCCTGTCTCTAGACGTCACGCCTACTACGCTTGTACCCATATGGCTCTGTTGGCGATCTCTTAGCCATCTCTGAAAGTCTTTTTGTCGTTTGGCGGTTTCGAATGTTCAATATTGTAGTAGTACACAGGCAAAGCACAAGCGCAGTCAACAATATATCACAATAGTCACGTCGGACAAGGTGTTTCTCTACTACGTTCATAAATAGTCGTCTCAGTCTGCAGTGGTTCGTTCACTCGAATTGGCTTGCGGTCTTTCATGCACGCGTATCGTAAGGATCACGCCGCCCTCCGTACATCAGCATCGCTCAGCTCCAACGAACTTTCGCTTGTCCCCTATAGCATTGAGCGAGGAAAAGGCTTGAATGATAGTGCTTTGCGAGAATCGGTGGAACGTTTTCGGGTCAAGTAGGGAATGAGGGAGGGTGATTGTGACAGCGCATCGCCATTCGTCATGAGGCGCGGGTGGAAAGAACGCCCGCCGTTTTCCGGCTGCGTTTTAGGAGATAATGGGGGTTGTTTGTTTCTTGCAGAGGCCCCGCGTCCTGACCTCTACCATGATCATTGTGTTGGCAGTTACTGGTTATGGCAGAAAAGGCATTCCGCTGCCTTATATATACAGACTACTTTCGTGTACCAAGTCTTTCTCTCTCTCCTTCGGCGTTTGAACTCGAAATGGACGACGAGCGTCAGGATTCTCGTTTTGATGACGGACCACTGGAACCTGCACTCCATTGTCTACTACTACTCTTCTACGTACAATGGTCGAAGTTCTTGGAAGCCAGTGTCTCTTTTTGTTTATTTTTAAGTTTTTAAGTCCTTTCTCTATGTATATCTTTGCTTATACATACTTCGTTCTTACTTTGGTCAGAAAAAAAAGCCTCGAACGTTAGGCAGTAAGACGAACATGAGGATGTCTAGCTGATTCGCAGTTGCTTGCATGTCACTCTTCTAGGTCAGCGAGCAATGTTAAACTAATTCTGATAGTCAGTGCTAAGCTTTTACAGAGTTTTGTATAAGTTATTATAACCCGCTTTTATTAACCCTCCATTATTTTCAAAGAGTAATAAAACATGAAGCTTCGCGTTCAATAGTTTAACGCGACAGCGTAACTGGGCCCCCCGGTGCATCGGCTAGCCTCGCTTCGCTTCTTAGTGAAAACTTCAACCATGCCGCCAGGAAAGAACAGCCCTCGCGCGTAACATAGGCCATTTCCAACTATCCGGTAACTGCTACTGCAAGTTCATTTGCGCAGTGTCCACCACAACATAAGCCTTCCTTTCGCGAATAGGCAATGTATCCTCCACTGGTACAGGAGGCCACACGCTTATGAACGCGACAGCGTTAAAGAGCTCCTTTAGCTAAAATTTTGGTGTCGTTGGTTGTGGGGGGAAAATCATCTTATGTGTGACCGAAAAATTGAGAACGATGCAAATAAAATGAATAAATGATAAAAAATCCTGGAGTTGAGCGGTGACCGAACCAGGGTTGTTGGGGTCCGAGTGGGGATCGAAACCGGGTCGCTTGAGCGGCAAGCGGATGTTCTACCACACGGCCACGGCTCTGCTTGCAAAAATAGTGAAAAGAACTTCCTCTGCTTAGAATTGCAGTAGAGTAGCTTTTATGCTTCACAAACACACGCGTCCTGTATATATGCTTCGCAATGCGACATGAAATGTTGCAGTAATGCGTGGTCAAGCGTCCAAAGCCAACGGGCGTCACAATATGTGATTATCATAATGGCTCCATGGTCGAAAATCGGTACATCACTACAAAAGGCACACACGCTACTGCACCTATTCCCTTAAGGCCACGTAGGAGGTGCATAACAATTTCCAAAGGGTTTCTCGCACTAAGTGTTTGAAATACGCACTATGTCACGCATTTAGTCCCTGTTGGACGAACCGTTCATCCGTTGGTTTAACGACTGCAGTTGGTCCAACTTTGCCGAATTTCGGCTTAGAGTGTGCGATCAGAATGTCGCTATTGCGTTCAACTCCTAAAGGCGAAGCTTTAGGGTCCCCTAATTTTTTTTTTCGCAGCTTCAGACGTCGTTAATGTCGTTGCTGACAAGGATTATAATTATGCTTATACGCTTTTGTATCTGGTGGGCTCTTAAATCAGCCACTCGTAGGGCTATTAACATGTTTTGACGCCAGCAGCGATTATACGAATCTACCACGCAATACTACACGCTTTAAAGACAAACCTCGTACTACCACTCATGCAGTGTTGTTTTTGGAAAGATAGAAAGAATTTCGAGCATGGAGGTACGTACTTGTGTTAGAACACCTACTTGCCACGAAGACTTCTTGGGTTCGATTCCCACTAGAGCTGAATATTTTATAGCGAAAGCTGCTATGCGATTACAACACGGGTCGAAAAGACGACGACGAAGTGTATTTCTGCCGAACACTGCCTATTTAGTTTGGTGTTTTTTGTGTGAATTTACGTTCTATCCGAGAGTCATCGCTCTCTTGCGGGCAGTGATGGATCCAGGCCCCACCGTACGCAATCCGGACTTGGCGTCACCTTCGACGTCAACCTCAAGGAAGCGTAACAGCCGGGAAGACGACAGCACCAGTGACAGCACTGAACTGTACATGGCGAGTAGTGAAGACAGCGACGAAGATTTCATCCCTGCAGTGAAGCGTAAAGCTAAAAGAAGAATGGTCGGCGCGTCTTCGCCAGCTAGCGTCTCTACCGTGAAGGCGGCGTGCAGTTCTGAACGCCATACCATACTTTTTGTTCCTGTCGACTCTTCGATCAACCTGAAGAACATGAACAGGCAAGTGATATCAGCGCGTCTCGAAGCTATCGTGCCTAATGAGATAAAAGATATTAGACTCAACCCACGGAAGAATATCCTGGCCATAGACATTGAGCACCCGGCTGCGCTACATACCCTGCGAACTGTCACTGAGCTTGGAGGCATCTATCTTAGAACTTACATTCCGCAGGATAGTGACACGACGACAGGCGTCATTTATGACGTTGATGTTTCCATACCAAACGCAGACCTTCCTGTACTGATAAAGCCAGCTACTGGGGCAACGGACATATTGCAAGTATGCCGGCTTGGCAAATCCCGTTGCATCAAGGTGACCTTCAGAGGTGATTGCATCCCACCACATGTAAAGGTTGGTCATTTTCGTCACGTTGTCCGACCATACACCCCAAGACCACTACAGTGCCACAACTGTCTAAAACTGGGTCATGTTAGTGCTGTGTGCAACAACAAGCAAGCATGCCCACGTTGTGCCGGACCCCACAAAGCAGAGGCTTGCCAAGCAACTCTCCTAAAATGCAGCAACTGCAACGGGAACCATGAAACCTCGTCCAAAGACTGCCCAGTACTTGAGAAAGAAAGGAGCATTCTGAGACAAATGGTTAAAGACGGATCCTCACGAAAGGAAGCGGTAACGGTTGTTCAACGACGGCGTTCCCGTCGACGGCGGTGCTCAAAGAAAAGAAAAAGCAGTCCTGTGCCGAAGGTGCCTTCACTAACGCCGCCACCGCCACCACCACCGCCGCCACGACCACAGAGACCTCCCCCGCCCCCGCCACCAGGTGGGGTACGTCCAGAGGTGCCGGAAGACACTGTGGCGCTACAGAGAACATCCGGCTCTGACTGGCCCACTTTACCGCGGGTACACGTGTCTACGGAACCACAATATCGACAGACAACAACGAATATGCCCCCAGCAGGCAGTCTGTCCGCCCAAGAGGTACAAGTCTTTTCTGTATTGAGGTCGTTCATGAGTGTTATTGGCACTCTATTGGATAGTCTACAGATCCCTGCCGCTAAATGCGCGCTGCAAATCTTGGACACACTAGAACCAGTTCTTGCCGGACTTCAGTAACAAGACGGCGCACCATAGACCGCATCAGCCTTTCCGAGAAAAAGTCAAGCGTGCTTCCATAATTCAGTGGAACGCAAGAGGTCTACAGTCAAGAATGCCTGAGTTCCGACAATTCATTTTCGAAAATAAGTTTCCCATCATCATCATTTGTGAACCGCATTTTTCAAAAATACCTCGTCTGTCGGGCTATGAATCGAACGTTTCTTCAACGTGCATTGAGCGAAGTCAAGTTGCTGTGTACATCCGTAAAGAACTCACTTACGTTCTCCAAAGAGTAGAGTCTCACAATGGAAATCACTACGTGTGTCTCTATGTTAAAAAGAAGAAGTTGTCGTTTACGCTGATAGGCGCATATATAGCGCCGTCAGGTCGACTAGATCAACAGATATTGAATGGTATATTTGCAACGACTCCAGCACCTTGGATATTGATGGGTGACTTCAACGCCCATCATCCATTGTGGGGAAGCATCAGGACAAATCGAAAAGGCAAGGACCTAGTTGATCTCGCATCAGAGCACGGGCTTCAGGTGCTGAACGACGGCAGCCCTACTTATCTCCGAGGAGTAACTTACAGCAGTTGCCTGGACTTGACATTAGTGTCGCATAGCATTGTCACGAAAGTCCAATGGTTCACAGATATTTAAACACATGGCAGTGACCATATCCCCACGTACGTGACAGTCAGAGGTTTGGACGATTCTCCTTCCCCTGGACATTTAAGACTTATTGACTGGGAAGAGTTTCAGATATCAGTGGGGAGCAAGTGCATAAACGAACCACCGGAATCCATTGAAGAAGTGATTAGTTGTGCAATGGAGACTTCCACGAAGATATGTTCGAAAGAATCGAGACGCACGGCACTCGACCAAGAGTTGGAACAACTTCGAGCGGTCCGCCGACGTGCCGAAAGACGATACAGACGCACGAAATCTATCTCTGACCTCAGAGAATTCAGACGCATTCAGAAAAAAAATCCTGCGTCGAATGCACAAACTTCATGAACAACGGTGGAAGAGTTTTTGTGACTCGCTAGACCCTCGAAAACCCTTGTCTCCCGTATGGAGGACTCTTCGAGGTATTCACTCGCATCCGCAACAGCGTCACCCCTTCGCCGCTCTGGCGCTACATCAACGTCGCTCACAGCTTGATGTTTCTGGGGAATTTTGTGCAAACATCGCCGGCGACATCTCTATACCGATCGATCTAATGCCACAGGATGTTCCAGTCGCACGAGATCAGCAAATGGAGGTTGCATTCACCATGGAAGAACTTCATGCGGCATTGAACACATGCAGACGCTCATCGTCCCCAGGTCCGGATGGAGTGACCTATACTGCCCTACGTCACCTAGGCCCGAAGGCACAGCGCTGTCTCCTGGACATTTTCAATAAGTCTTGGCATGATGGAATGGTGCCTGATGAGTGGAAGTGTAGTCGCCTGGTGCCTTTGCTGAAGCCCGGAAAGTCTCCATTCGACTTGGCATCATACCGGCCTATAGCCCTAGCAAGCTGCGTTGGTAAGGTCATGGAGAGGATGCTGCTTACACGCATGGAATGGTACCTGGAACATTATAACATCTATCCTGATGCTATGGCTGGTTTTCGACGAGGTCGGTCCTCAGTTGATAGCGTTATTGACTTAGTGACCTCTGTTCAGCATCAGAAAGCTCAGAAGCGGCTGTCGGTAGCTCTGTTCTTAGACTTGAAGGGTGCCTATGACAACGTGACCCACGAGGCTGTTCTCAATGCTCTTGAAGCAGCTGAACTTGGAGGTCGTGTCTTTCGATGGGTAAGAAGCTACCTCACAAAGAGATCCATGTTCGTTTTAACTGAAGATGGGTCTACGAATAAGTATTTCACAAGCCGTGGGGTGCCACAAGGCGGTGTTTTGAGTCCAACACTTTTCAACCTGGTTCTCGTGGGGCTCACTGAAATGCTGCCACAGACGGCTTATATATCTCTCTACGCTGACGATATCTGCATTTGGGCGTCCGGCGTGACACGGCCTCAAGTACGCGCAAGAATACAGAAAGCGGCAACAATGACATCGACATACCTTCGCCAGCAAGGTTTGACTATCGCCACAGAAAATTGCGCAGCGGTGGCGTTTACACGCAAACCGATGTCTTTCTACTCATTGTGCATCAATGGCAGATCCATCCCATATAAGAGCACTCATAGATTCTTAGGCGTCATCGTAGATCGTGACCTAACCTGGAGCCTGCATGTCACATACCTAAAGAAAAAGCTCATTGGCATTGAGAATGTATTCAAGTTCGTCGCCGGAAAATCATGGGGCCCATCCGTGCACTCTATGTTGCAGCTTTATACAGCCCTCTTTCTCGGAACTCTTCGGTACAGCCTTCCTGTCCTGTCCAACACGTGCAAGACTAACATCCGTGCACTGCAAAGCGTACAAGCCCAAGCACTTCGGACATGCCTTGGTCTTCCAAGATGCTCATCGACAGTGTCAACTATTGTTATTGCACAAGAACAACCGGTCACAACGCACATCATTGTCGAGACGCTGAGAGCACACATTCGGCATTTATCACGGCTACCGTCACATCATTTAGCGTGTTTGACAGCTCGGAGGCCCCATTCTTCGTACTGCGGTATCGTGACAAAACATTATGACATACTACCGCCTGGCTTCAAACTTGCGATGCATCCAGCAACTGCGCCATGGAGTCTTCGTCAACCTGACGTGCGCTTATCAGTTCCTGGAATCTTTAAGAAGGCACGCATGTCAACGCTAGCCCTGAAGAAATTGACTTTGCGTCTGTTGGACGAAAGATACTTCGACCACATACATGTTTACACCGATGGCTCCACTAATTCCAACAGCTCCACAGGGGCAGTGGTTGTTCCATCTGAAAATGTGTTGCTTCAGTACAAGTTTTCTCACACCACGACATCGACAGCAGCAGAGCTCGCAGCACTTCAAGGTGCAGTAAAGTACATTCTTCGCCAGCAACCTAACCAATGGGCCATCTTTTGCGACTCCAGGTCAGCCTTACAGTCGCTACGGTTTGTTATGCAGCACGGGCTACATGAACAATCAGTATATCAGATAAGGCACGACTACCACGAAGCGGTCGCGGAAGGTCACGATATTGTATTTCAGTGGTTGCCGAGTCATTGCGGAATCGTCGGCAATGACCGCGCGGATGAAGCTGCTCGATCGGCTCATGACCAAGACCAGCGCACGCCCATACCACTCTTGAGAACGGATGCTGCAAGGCTACTACAATCACTTGCTCGCCGTATATCTCTCCTACAATGGAATACGCAGGGTTTCTCCAACACGCACCTGTACTCGATCGACCCAAACTTGCAACTTCCAGTTTGCCATCCGGGTTCCCACGATGCGCTGAAACTTTACTGTGTCGCATGAGGTTGGGCATGGCATTTACGAATTCGTACTCTCGTCTCCTTGGAATGGCGAGCAATTCGGCATGCAACATCTGCGCCTGCGAGGAAACGCTTGAGCACATTCTATGTCATTGCCCAGCATACCAGACTGAACGACGTATTATGGAAGCCAAACTCTGTCAGCTGGATTCACGGCCGCTTACAGAAGAGAAGATCCTGGGACCCTGGGCGATGGCTTCCCATACGCGCAAAGCCACGAAAGCCCTCTTGTACTTTTTAAGGACCACCAAACTTCACGACCGCTTGTGAAAGAACTGTGCGAGGCCGTGCTGTGTAGTCTCGAGCTGACTATTTATGCTTCTCTTTCTTACTCCTTTTCTTTTCTGTCTCTTTCCGTTCTATTATTCCCCTTTTCCCCCACCCCAAGTGTAGGGTAGCCAACCGAGCCAAGCTTGGTTAACCTCCCTGCCTTTCCTCTCTATTTATCTCTCTCTCTCTCTCTCTCTCTCTCTCTCTCACAACACGGGTCACGTATGCGCTGTAGTTGTTCGCCGCCACCGGTGTCAGTAACAACTATCGCTCGAAATAAGAAAAAAAAAACTTTGCAAATAAAAAAACACCAAGGACACAATAGGATTCGAATCCAGGTCCCCTGATTTATATGTGGGGTTACACGTCCCCAAACCACCATAAGATTATGAGAGACGCCGTAGTGGAGGGCTCAATCTGGGTCTTCTGCAGACCTGCCCAGTATTCTACCACTGAGCCACGCCAGTTTTTCTTTGTTTTGTTTTATTATTATTGACTTGAGTCACGCCGGTGCTTGGAACTCCTTTGCAGACTGGCTCTTAGGTAGGCTTGATGTCGGGAAAAAAAATCGAGTTAAGGAAGTGTTTAGGAACGGGAAAGGAACAACCATGTGTCACATAATGCAAATTGCGCAAGGAGTGGGTCGTCGAATGCTCCAAACCCTTTCCCAATCCAAAAGCTTGATCCATTCACCTACTAACTGTGGCGCATGCTCACTGTGGGAGATTGTGGGGATTACAAAAGCTTCTGGTATGATTCTTCACCGTCGTCAGCCACAGCGCAAAAAATGCGCAAAGTTCCTTGCAAGTGTTTAGCGGGTACCACGTTTACCAAATAACGACGAAGGATGGCATATTGAATGGCTGCCTGCTACACAACGATTGGTGGCGTAGTGGGTACCCTGCAAGTGTGCTTGAAGCAGATATATCCAAGCAGTGTTAAAGAAAGGCTTTGAAAGGCCGCGCTTCCAACTTTCGCTGTGACAGTGCTGCGCGTTTCTCACAGGCCTGGCGGTTTTGTTTTGTCGTTTATTTATTTGAATGTATCTCGAATCTTTGCTCGGGATAACGCAGATTTTTGGCTCACAGCGGCCGACTCCGGTACCACCACCACCGACGCCGACACCGTAATTTTCCCGGAACGAGTTCTTTAACTCTATCGCATTAAAGAATCTTACATTTTTAGCCTGTGCACATTGTGTTGACGATATGATTTAACTGTTTAATGTTTTTCAAGTACGGTGTGTATATCCCAACTGAAGAAGGAAAAAAAATAGTAGAGCTGCAAGTTCGGAGTTCATAGTTTCACTGCACTGCCGAGTTAATAACACTGGTCACGGGGTAATGCTTACGAGGTAGATGCAGATTTTCTATTACTCCGACACACAGAGAGACTCGTACCGACACTTACAGGCGACACTTATAGGCTTGACGTGGCGCTACACGTTAGGTGATACATTGCGAAAGAAAGGTATTCAACAAAAAAGAACCTCGAGCTATCACAAAAAGTAATAAAGATGAACCGAGAAAACATTATTTACATATTATTAGTTACCCGGGTAAAGCAGAAGGAAATAATAGGAGAGAGAGAAAAGGCAAGTATGCTAACCAGCCAAGGAAAACTGGCATGTTGCCCTTCCCTGGGGGAATGGATGGGGGAGTTCCAAAGATAGAGGTAGAGAGAAAGAAAGAGCGGGGAGCTCGCACGCACAATGTTACAAAGCACACAGAATATCGCGATCGGCCTATGAACACCGGTGCAACTTTGATGTTTCCAAGAAATCGAGCACTGCCGTCGTCATCTTCGTCCGCGATGGCTTCTCAGGACGACATTCTGAATTGGTCAGTGCCGCCATCAGTCTGTGGCCTGTGCGAGCTAGAGTGACCTCGAGTGAATGTATCTGCCCATTGTAGCGAGGGCCGTCACTGAAGATGTGCTGTAACGTTTCTTTGCTACCACTGTTACCACCAAAGAGTGTCGTCAGTCGTTTCGACATGAAAAGAGAATGACTTCACGAAAGTCACTCTCAGCCATTAACTGCTAAGCCTTCACTTCGGCGGAGTCCAGTAAGTGTCCAAAGATGGGGAGTGTTGGGGTTGTGGTGCTGCTGGTTGTTCCGTCTACTTGCTGTATGCCTTGTGGAGACAGATTTCTTGGGTTGCCGCTCGGAGTTGGCTAGCAGCATCGGTCTTCGAAAGGGGTATTGTGTCGAGCCTGTCTCATTGAAGAGTTGATCAAGCAGCATTGTTGGCCTGTCCTTTGTCCATCGCACTGCTTTGACATGAAAGCCGCGAAATGTCGCATGGTGTCCTTCATTGAATGGATAATGAATGAGTTACCTAATCTCAAAGACCAGTTGTTCATATGCTGCTTGCCAGTGGGCTGGTAGTAAAAGGCTGCGGAGCTGCCTTGGAATCGCTGAAAAGTGACCATCGTTGAGGCTGTTCACGATTGACTACGTAAAGGTAAGCATGAATAGTGGCAAGTTACGCAGCTGCCAATGTCGTTTGGTCGTTTGCCTTGAAACTGATGGCAACAACTTTCGCTAAAACAACTGCCCTGGACGAACCCTGGTTGATTCATCGTTTCAAACATGTACGTGGTCTGCACACCTCTCGGGCCGTTTCAGCACAGGTTATGAGGGCTCAGATTTATTTCCTAATTTCCGTTACGCCGAGGTGCCCCTCAGGTCGCACGAAGTACTAAGAACGTGTCGTTGCCTTAGATGAGGAGGGGTGGTGGTGGTGGTGGAAGTGATCTTTAAATGAAAAGAAGAGAAAAGTGAGCCCCGTAACTGTCTCTCAGGGGGAGGACAACTCAACAGCAGCTCACGATCGGTAGGAGTAAGGAGGGATCAAAAGGATAGGATTAAAAGGCATGGAGGTAGAGAGAGGGTGAGGGAAAGAGCGTGGCACAGGGGGAGCGACATCAGAAGTAAGGAGAAGATAGGAAAGATGGACACGGTCGCAGGAGTCCGTGGACGGGGCACCACTCGGCGAGAGCTCTTGTCGGCGTCAGGAGATGGCGTAGGGCGAGCCCAGCCGGCCAGAGCTACGCTGTCGTGGGAGATCGCGGGGGCACAACCAGTCGGCACGGAATCCAGAGAGTGAGTCAATGCGGAGGGCGAAACATAAATGCGTTAGACGCATTTGAGATTTGAAGCTTGGCTGCGGTCAAAGATTCGTTTCCAAAGGAAAGGCGTTGGGCAGGGATAAAAGCGTGAGGGTCAATCGTGCTGCTCATAGTTCTTGCTACCCTACACATGTTGGAGCTACGGTAAAGAAACGAGCGAGGAAAGCGTCATAAGTGATGCGCACGCATACACGTGACATCGCTTTCTGTTCAGAGGTGGTCGTGCTGTCCATCCAGTGGCTTTTGTGTGGAAAGTAACTACATTTATTCTGTGCCAGAAAACGCAAGCTGACTAGGCTGGTCGCAACAAGGGACTTTATTGCACTCTTGTCAACAGCCATCCGCGGCGTGTTATTTATGAACCAGCTCTGCATGCAAGCTGCGCGATGTTTTGCATTCGTCATTCATACAACATACTCCAAGATTGTCGCTGTTGTCCCGCTGTTTGCGCGAAGTGTTAGGGTGTATAATTGTAAGTTGTCAAATAACAACATTTCCAAGACTGATAATTACAGAGCATTCAACCTAGTCCTTTTGAGACGGTTCTTGTTAATAAATAAAACACAAAAAACGGAGAAAATAAGTATGACGTCATGGTCTCGGATCCCATTACGCTCTTTAAGAAAGAGATAGAGAGTTTGGAGAGTGTGTGCCCCTTCTTTAATTGAGATGTGGATTACGTTATCGATGAAACGAGCGATTACTGGAAAAAATACGAGAGACAATAAAGAAAAGAGAGATGCTTCAAGACGGGCCATCTGTTCGATATTAGGATTACGTTCCAATTAAGGAATTCCGTGCATGCGTCGGCCCGAGGACGGCATAAAAGCTCTAGAAC
This sequence comes from Rhipicephalus microplus, assembly GCF_013339725.1. NCBI lineage: Eukaryota > Metazoa > Arthropoda > Arachnida > Ixodida > Ixodidae > Rhipicephalus > Rhipicephalus microplus. Next base: position 270,976,819 of record NC_051165.1, read on the forward strand.
TGAAAAGATAAGGAGAATACAAAAACTTGAAATCAATGGGGATAACAAAAAAAAGAACAAAAGCGAGGAACGTAATACGAAGCGAGGTGAAAGTATATAGGTAACGCACCACGGCGATGAGCGAAAGGCGGAACCGTTTTCGGAAGTGAAAAATTAATTAAAGTGGCCCGTCGATTGCTCAGCACCGTTGGTGCCGCGTGACTGAATGGTTTGAGGAATTTCACGCTTGTGCATCTCGGCACGCGCACTCTTTCGCGAGCCGGTGTGCGCGCGTGCCCGTGCTTTTTTTTTTCGATTTCTCTCCGCAGGCAGCAAGCAGTGGTCCCTGTTATAGTCAAAAGAAGAATGAGAAGGGACTGGTGGGACGATGCGGAACCGAAAGCCGGCACCGGCAGGACCGGGCGGAAGTCTTTCATGACGGCTCTGTCGACCCGGGAAAGCGCAGTGACTCGGACTTTATTTTCCAGTTTTCCACTTTCGTCTTGCACGGGGTGTCCGTTCCCCACGTGACTACCGCGACAAGGTGCCCACGTCGCGGGAGCCGACAGGTAGCGCCCATTCACGGAGAATTAATCCCCGCCGCGCTACGCCTGTGCTGTTCTGGAATGTACATATAAATTCCTAATGTTCGGCTGCGTGCTGTAAAAGTATACGGATTTTCGAATGATCTGGAACGCGTGATCTCCGCGTGACGTCTTCTGCAATTTGCTTTCTCGTTCCAACAACTTGAATGACCCTTTAGGGAACCGACCCTCAGGCTCTTTTGGGTTGAAGTGGCAGTTCTTCACATTCGTATGAGAAACCTGTTATCATTGGTTCCCTGCCTTCTCTCATAATGTATTCGATTTGACGATTGGACGACGTCTTCCGACGCGAATCAGTCTGGCGGACGAATGAAAGGCGACAACCGTGGAGTTTCAGTGCTGTATTACCTGTAGGCGGAAACCTGGCGCCAGTGTCTATGTGGACTACTCAGCGGTACTTGCATCACCTTGGGAACGATGAGAGGTACAGGGACAGTGTTTAGAATATGGGCAATAGGCACTTTTGTATAGGATTCGAGTGTGCTCCGGATGAATCACGTTTTTGAGATTCAAGATGCTTGTTTGCCGAATGTAAAACAAGGTAATATGAAGTTATTTCCGATGAAAACTTCTTTAACATCTGTGCACAACTTATTGCAAAAAGTTTACGTGACCAATAGATGGCAAGGAAACCTGGTGTAGTTCAACAAATTACGTGCACTGCAATGCAATTTTGTTCTAGATTTTGCCTCACAAAACAGGGACCTGTTTTAAAAGCGGAGCATTTATTAGTCGCAGGAGGTCGCGAATCCGGCGTCGGTGGCGCCGTTCACACCCCTGCTGCACATGCTCGCGTCTCGTGCCAACTGTAGCTCCCATTCCTTCTCTCGCCTCGCAAGGCTGACACAGGCAGCCTCCACTAGTCAAAAACCGACAGCTCGCACTGCACAATCATTCTCTGGCCACCCCGTATATGTAGACACTGAATCACGCGTTTGGAACTTGGCCAAGGGTGTCTTTACTTGACTTTCGCTTGACTTGACACTTTGCTTGACTCGAATAGATGCGCTGGAAGCAACGGTACCTTCAACCAGTAATGAAGCACAACCCAACATCGGCGTCCCAGCACTCGTTGAAGGCAACTTTTGTACTTCACTTAATAAATAAGAACAAATTAGACCATCTTCCAAAGGGAACCCTGATGGGATGCGAAGCAGCAGCGTTGCGTACAGGTGGCGTCATGGGTTGAACGGCGCTAACGCGGATTCTGCGGGGAGTGCTGGTGTAGATGGGAAATCGGCAGTGTAGTGGGTGGCGGTAGCGGCAGGTGTTCCGGGCGAACGGATGAGGCGGCAGCTGTGGGTGCTGTGGCGAGCGCGCGACAGGTGAGGGAGAGAGTGACGTGCACTTCCAACATCCTCTATATTTTTCTGGAGGGTGTTGGCCCTGCGGCGGGAGCGTGACGTCAATGCGCTGCTGCGGAGTGACCTACTTGGCACCGCTCTAACGCCTGCGGCAAGGGGAGCGCGTTGCAGCGCTTTCGTACGGACGCGCAGAGGGACAGCGTTGCACTAGCTCGTGAAAGAGCCGCTTCGCATCTAATAAAGACGAAATAACAGTTGAGAATTCCCGAACCATATCCAATTACGCAACATTCACGCGATACCCCCACTACTCTGCGACGCATTCACTCGAGTCCCCCCTGTAGAAAGATGCGGGCAGCTTTTTTTTTTTTTGCAGTGACAACTTGAAAATAAACACTTGTTTTACCCTCCAAAGTACGCACTATTTATTTATGTGAATAACAGCACTGTAATGAGTGAAAAACAAATAAAGTATCATCGGCTGCAATTCCAGGTGTTTTTGTTAAGTTTCCTGCCCCAAACGAATCTTTAGTTTTGGTGGTGAAAAGTAGAGGAGCGGACTGTGCGTCTACTTAGCCGTGAACACTATGCCAAATACTTCACTGGCTTGGGACGCTTCATCTTGATCGGTGAGTGCACGACGCTTCACTAAAACTGTCTAATAGAACCAGTAGAGCTGCAACGTCGCAGCAAACTAAGAGACCTATAGCGGTATTCAGCCTCTTGAACAACAAAAGCATTGCTTGGGTACTTTGCACCACACCCCACTACCCACACTGTGCAAAGAACGAAACTAACACCGTAGAAAAAGATCCATAGACAGTTCGCTAGCTAGCACCGTCCCATCCGAAGCTTGTACTCCCCATCATTCCCATAGTAGTACAGTGATCGCAGCGTCAGTTTCATCTCTGGGTTGCTATATGAAACTCTATGGCGTCAACCAACCACGAGAAAATTAGGACTAGGATAAAAATGGAAAACTGTTACTCTTGATGGCATTTCTTTCTCTGGGTGTGAGCCTTCCGCGAGTGCCTGATCCCTCTGTTGATGTAGGCGGAAGATTACTGTGACTACCCACGATTAAAGAAAAAAAAGAATTTGAATGTAATCTTTGCAGTGCTTTTACCCGTAATGGTTAGAGGGAAATAAGTCTCAGCAAAGGAAAGCTTCACGAGTTTGATTTTACGACTGATTTTATTTAAGTGCGGAGATAATAACAATTGCTGGTGTCGATGAGAAGTTGGCACGAGACGCTTTTATGTCTCAAAGCCGCAGTTTTGCAACTAAAACTGTAGCTTTATGTTCTAGAACTGTAGTCTAACGTGCAACTTTACGTCCCAAAACTTTAGTGAGAGACATGTAGTGGAGGCTTTTGGAAATTTCGACGACCATGAGATGATCGTTAAGGCGCTCTTAAATCAACGATAAGCGGGCATCTAGCATTTTTTCTTCATCGAAATGCGGTTGCCACGGCTATGATTCGACCCCGTGAACTTTGAGTAAAACATGGGTCTGTCAGAGGTTTCATACGGACTGACGCCCACATGACGTTACAATTCCACACCATAACAATTGAAGCCTTCTGGGCAACATTTACTGCAACAATTTATAAACTTTGCTAAAGCACGTTGCCGGGCTAGTTGGTTGAGATTCATCATTTTCACTGGTATAGCGCACCACCACAAGGACACACACAAAGGAGAGATGCACACACACATAGCGCTGTGTGCGTGTGTCCTTGTCGTGGTGCGCTATACCAGTGAAAATGATGAACAATTTATATACGAGTTGCATACTTCATTCTCTTAAAAGTTTTCTTATTTTTGGGTTGAAGACGTTTCTGTTTCTTCACCCATAGATGTTCGAATCTTTTTCCAACACATGTGCCTTTGGTGAACGAGCTATATACCTATATAAACTCCGCTTTGCTATACAACATAGAAAGGGTCTACTTCACAAGAGTTTTCAATGAGCGAGTTTTCAATGAGCGGAGTTCTTTGACGAATGGCCAAGGAAGTCTACTCATTTCAAGCGAGTAAAATAACCTCATTGTACCTTCGTGCAAATTTAATTATAAGGAAAGCATGGCAAGTAGAGCAGAGCGTAAAAAAAGCAATACAGCAGCATTATGCAGAAAAGAAAGTCAAATACAATTGTGAGGCTATTATTATAGACTTATGCTTATCAGGGCGTGAACACTGCTCATTGAATTTTTTCTCCCCTATGAATAATGTCCTTTGTTGCTAATAGTCAGTATGCTTTATGATATATTTTTTTTTAAATGTGAAGGCTTTCAATTGCTCCATCAACGACAACAAGGAACCGTTGTCGTCGTAGGATTTGCATGATCTTCATACGTTCAACTCCGTGGATTCTGAATTCGCTTTACCGCAAGACGAGGTTTTTCAAAAGTTCAGCGGCTACGCTTCATCATCTTGACCATTTACGCACACCAATCCCAACTGGCGCACGAACAAAACCAAAAAGCCCGCATGCACGCAAACTGGGCAAATCCATGTACTCCCCCTTATTTTCATGGTGACTGGACAATTCTAGCGTGAGGGTTCCCCCTAGGTAATTCAGGAAGCTTTATGATTTCTTCATCACACTAAATCATCGCTTGGTCGAAAGAGCGCCGATTTACCAAGCAGTGCAAGACCAAGTGAGAGAGAGAGAGAGAGAGAATTTATTTACAGAAAGGTAGAGAGGTCGGCCTGAGCTATAGTTTGCTCTGGCCTGCTACTCTACACTGGGGAAGGGTGACTGGGGAGTGAAAGAGTGAGGAATAACGATGGTAAGGTATAGAGAGATGATATGTTCTTATTAGGCTGGGTAACTCTACAGACGTGCATCCAGTCCAGTGGCTTCTAAGAAAGCGATGACGGCTCGTATAACCACATGTGTGCTGCTGGCGTCAGGCCAAGGGCCTAACACAACCTCATCGGTTAATGGTCGACTAATATATCGGCCAATCGAAGATATCAGTTGCTGACGTTCGCTTGCATATGCTGGACAGTCGCAAAAGACCAAGTTAGGTTCAGGAAGATTGCAATGTCTCTCATCGTAGAGACAGTGCAAACCACGTTCGGAGCAGAATGTCTTCGGGCCGGTAGGGGAAAAGTGTATTGGAGGAGGAGAAGATGGCTCTCACCTTCGAGTCGTCTTAGGTGAATGCGAAAGTACGCCGTGAGTAAGCGTGCTGCAAGTACTTCTGAAGCTTCCCATTTGTCACATGCAGTAACCATGACACGTGAACGATCTTCTTTGGTACGATTGAAGAAGCGATAGACGTGCGCTACATATGCCTCGACGTTGACCATGGAAGAGCGTTTCGAATGTTTGCCATCAATATTTTTGTCCCGCGAAAAAAAAATTGGGCAGGAATATTTGATGAACTGTGCACAGGACTGATAAATTGTATACTCGTTGAATGAAGCTTCCTTGCAACGTTTGTGATGCAGTGTGCAAAAGACTTTCTTAACCTACGATACAGAAAACGTCGGCGTTTTCGTGGTACGTGTACCAGCTTGCGTCCAACGTGAACGAACAGCATTAGGGAGGTTTAATAACAGTTTTAAAATTGACGAAACGTAGAAACTTTGGAGTAATTTTTAAAAACGAAGCTTTTTGAGTGCCTTTACCATTCATAAAGGCTACGAAATAATTCATACCAGAACACTTTGCTGGGTGTGGCAATCTAGTCGCTTTTTTCGAGAGCGTTTCACCGGAGCACTGTCATCGTGTGTAGCTAGTGGCTTATATATCTTCCGCGCAGTGTGTTTCCAACTGCGCTCTGGATGTTTGTGGTCTACAGGCACAGGAGGTCACAAGCATTTGCCATTTCGTATGACGGTGTCTTCGCGTAAGCTGCCGGAGCTAAAAAAAAGAGGCTAGTTACATTCATCATGCTGATGCCAACGATGAGGTAACGCTTCTCCTGGCGGGCTATAACTGCCGGTGGGAGAGCATTTGAGGGTAGTTTGTGTGGACGTGTTGCGCAAGCTGCAGAGACTGCAACGCTCGACAGTGCTGGAGCACTCATTTTATAGCCTTAATTGTGACTTCAGAGGTTGTGCGACTCGGACGTGCCCCCGCGATTATTCGCAGGTTGCGTCACATACCTTGAAACACTCGGCGCTTGGAAGTGCTGAATATTTCAGGTAATGGGTCGTCAAGAGCAACGGTACACTTGCAAAGGGCGATCGGTGCTGGTCAGTTGCCGACCGCTCGAGGAATTTATGTGCGTGCGCGTGCGCGTGCCTGTGTGTTTCTGTGTGTGATTGTTTTTCACCCATGTTATTTCTCTCTCTCTCTCTCTCTGTCAAGAACCCCCTTTTCTCCAACCCCAGTAGCTGGGTATCATGAGAGCAACAACCTCCTTAAAAATTTCCCTGCCTTCATCTTCTCTTTACCTCACTGAATTCACGTCCTTGCGACAATGAACAGGTGAGGGAATGATTGGGCTGTCAACTCAACTAAATTTGTATCTGGTGGTTTTGCACAAGGTTTACTTCTCCACCCGAACTGTGATAGCGGCGGAGTCTGGGAATAGATTTGGAGGTTACATCATAATTTTACACGGGAACTCGCTTTTCGCGTCGCGAACAAGAAATCATTCATGAAGATGTTATTTTAAGGACGCGTGTTGAGTAACGGATTGGTAAACTGGAGGAACAGTTCCTGCTTTCCGTGATAATGTGCAACGTGACGAAGTGGTTATAACTGAAAGTCTGTAATCAATTTTGCACGTGATGATGCTGGTGTGTGTGTGTGTGTGTGTGTGTGTGTGTGTGTGTGTGTGTGTGTGTGTGTGTGTGTGTGTGTGTGTCGATGCAGACGTCTAGCCCATTGTTCCAGAGGAAAAAAAATACGAAGAATTATGTCTTATCTACCACAAAAAAAAAGCTGCGAGTTATTTTGCTGCAGATAGAAATGCAGTATAATACACGAAATAGATATTCAGAGGCACACACTCATTTTTTATATTTGTTTCCCCCCCTCGCCACCCTTTGTTTTTCATAATTTACCAGTAGTTTATGGCGGTCTGTGCTAATGCGTAACTGAGCGAAGTTCGACTTCTTCCTCGCGCTCTTCGGTGCAGAAGCCGAGAAATATACATTATGCATTGCTTTACTCTGATCCAAATATAACAGTAGTAAGCGTCATTTCATGTGGGTTTCATCAACACGCCGTGTTCACAAAAACAAGTGAGACGCCATCGATGAGGCATATCGAGTTCCTTCCAAGTATATTCATGAACAAAATAAAACTGCGAAAAAAAAGCTGCGATAGAGTAAAACGGGTAAATATGAAGCCAATGTGCCAGGCGTGCATTGCGGTGACGTGACGCGGGGTGCCCGCAATCTACGCTGACCCAGGCGCCTGCCCTACCGCGAGCCTTTTAGTCTGCGGCGCTCCCTTTGGCGGAGAAAAGTAAAGGGAAGTAAAAGGAAGACGGCGATCTCTCGGGAAGCTTGGGCTTCCCGAGAGATCGCCGTCTCCGCGCTGGCTGGCTAGCGCGCAGATAGCAAGAATCCAATATGAAAGCCGCGCGCATATTGCCAGCGCACCCGTTCCCCCGTATCTGTTCGCCCTCTCCCGCTCACTCTCTCTCTCTTTCTCTCGAGCTTGCTTGCTCTTTGCCTCGGACTTTTGAGTAATGAGCGCCGGCGCCGGAGCTAAGTGCCACTTAGGTGAGTGCCGCCATTTCACGCTCGCCAACGGCCCCGAAGGAGAAGAGTTTGACAAAATAGCAAGAAGAAAACGAGAGAGAATTGCACTCATTCGCAAAAGAAAAAAAAGAGGGGGAGAGAGGGAAAGAAAGGGGAAAGCAAAATAACGTGGAGGGAAAATTTAGAACGAGGTATTGACACCGCTCCGTCGCTGGCAGTGCTGCGAGAACGGCGAGTCTGTTTAATGTCCGCGCAATCCTGCCTGCAGCCAGTTACTTAGCGGTCTTTAGGGACGGCCGTTTCAAAGTGTGAGAAGATTAAAAAAAAAAACCACGACTGGCGTCAAAATAAAAAGTCAAGAAATTTATAGCTTACGGTGCTAAGAATCTATTGGGAAAACACTTCTTATTTATAGGTGGTTATCGCTAGGTATGAGTAGAATGGTAATCATGAGGGCAGGTTAGCGAACGTAAGGGTGGTGTGGCCTCTGAGTTGATATGTTACCTCTCGAAATTAGCGCTTCGACCACACTACTTGATGCAGTGACCACTTCGGTCCGTCGACTCTTCGGTTGTCATTCGCGTTGCGAGAGGAGAGTTTTCATTGAACAGGGATTATTCCGATTGAGAAAGTCGCTTTGTCAGCTGTGTGCTTTTGTAGATTTTCATAACCCAAGCGCAGAAGCTTGGCTTTAAAAAAATTAGAGAAGCTTTAAAACTATTATTATTGTACCTTTTCTATTTCTCGTACCCCGTAACCTAGTCTATCTGGTTGTTTTGTTCTTCCGTATCGCAAATTAGCATACGACTTAAGTAAGTTTATTGCGTGCACATACCATAACAAACGCAACGCTGAGGTAATTTATGCGCAGTTAGACTTGCGCCACGCTGTTTTCTTGCGTTAACTGCAACTCTTCATTTCGTCTCTTCGCACAGAATCAGCAGGTATTTCAAACTGAGAAAATAAATGGTGATTAATGAACGTCATTTGGAAGAGTATTACAATTGAATGCAACACAGCTTATTTTTCTTTCACTCACCTTTGGCCTGTAATCACAATACATGGAGTAACTCATCGACACTGCATCAATGATCGGCAAGCAAGTACATTTAGCAGAAGCAAATGTCACGTTCCTTTGACTGAGTGAGAACTCAGTATGTGAGTGGAAAATGACCTGTAATACTCAGTCTTTGTCTATGTTATTTTATGTGCATTAAATGCTACTACTTAAAACTGTGCTGCTTGCGCCAATGCTGCATGCAACAACTGCTACAGTTATAACCGTGGTTAGGGCTGGCCCAGCAATCGCTACATTAGTGGCCGGTTTGGCCCCAGGCGGCAAACCTCCGCTCTCTAATTCACGAATGCAAAAAAAAAAAACTATTAGAAAATATTTCGGATACGTGGTCAAGTTAAAAAAAAGCGCTGAATGTTAGTAAGTAAAGGAAATAAATAAATGAATAAATGAGATGAAGTTGGCGAGATTCGTTGGTTTTGAGTGAGTAGGGCAGAACGCTTGCTTCATCCTTTTCACATATAGGATTCATGCCCTACACAGCCATAAGAAAGTAAGCCAAGTACATTTGCTTTCCCACTGCACCTCGCCCTTCTGTTGCATGATTATTACCCCCCGCCCCCCTCTTCACGAAGTTTTGATTTGAAAGCTTCCAAACTCAACCTAATCGTAGTGTACTATAGTAAAAGTGTACGCTTGCACCGCCCCTGCAGTCTCTTTGAAAAACTGTGTCGAGGGCTTCCTCTTCTGATGGCTGTAGCCCTGAAAGCCTGCAAGTTAAAGCAGTGCAGAGAGCTTTCCATTGAAGCAGGGCGTATACCTGGGCAAAGGGGCTCCGCTCGAAAAGACCGCTATGCCCGAAAACATACCCCGAGCCACGTGGAGACCTCAGAAACAGAAGGGGATGCCACGACGTTTATTCGGCATTCGGGGAGGCCAGGAAACACGCGTAAAAAGGCCCGCATTCCAATAGATTGCGAGGCGGTTTCGCAAACAGGCGCAAACCGATAATGATGGGGAGCAATAAAATACGCTGCCGAGCGGTTCGGTGTAAAAGTTTTAACGCTCGTGCGTTCACGTCGCCTTCTTTCGTCGTAGCCGGCCAGCCCAAGAGCGTTTCCTTTACGGTCCACGGGCAGGCTTTCCGCTCTTATTTTTAATCCCACCAAGCAAAGACAGCTCGCATGCGAATAACGATAACAAAAATACACACAAACGTATGTAACAGTGAAAGATGGCGTGAGTGCTATCTGTATTCCGCAACCGCTGCCCTGGGGTCTTGGACGCAAAGATAACATTTCCCTGGAATGTACCGTTTCGACGTAATGCTTGTATAACTCAGTGCTTCTACGGACGTACTTTTTCTATACGAATGCTTGTTTTTGGTGGAACGTACTGCATCCGTTCGCTTTTCTCAAAGGTGTGCAAAGCAGCTTCTCGCCTTTGGTGTTTTTTTTTATTTTGTTTCTTTCGTAGCGTCTAAAAGGATGTGGGACGAAGGGGAAGTTCAGGACAGTTTCATGAAACGTGCCCACGCATTTGACCAGTTTGATGCGTGGCGAAAGTGGATAGTCGGCACAATCCTTGTTGTAAGAATTAAAAACAAGGAAAGTAAAATGGCACCTTGTCAGAGCATCCTTCCATTCAAACCGACCGTTAATAATGGAAAGTGGGATAGACCGAGCGATTTTGCCGAGCTGGCAGAAACACATGGCCATACGCGTCCATACGCGTCTCCACTCTCACAGTTCACACGTCATTACAGTTGTACGTGAGGGTAGACATGCGATTCCCTCTCCAGTCTTAGCATGTCTGCCATTTTCATTACCGAAGATAACGTTCTGAATATTTGTCCTGTCAGTTTAGTATTAGTAATCTGACACGACAAACAGTCGGACTAGACTTTCAGGGGAAGATGGTGGCTTACTAAAAGCATTGAAAATTCTTGAATATGAGGTTTCGTAGTGTCCCATACTTATTGGCTGCCATCTGTACTCGGAAAGCTTGATGCTTCGACATATTAAAAAATCACACAAGGAACGGCATCCTCTCATGTTGATGCTGCCATGCACTGATATCCTTCAGATCCTTAGTGCAATAGAGCAGCATTCGCTCAATTAAAAAAAAAAAAGTTGTCGCCAAACAACTTCTACTGTATATCATAGGCGTGTGCAATGGGGGGGGGGGAGGCGCAAAGTCTGCACCATACATTGACATAAGACGGCAGCTACATCACAGTGGTGGACAGTTCATTATGTCCCTTGCATTACTTCTGATTTTCGCGTTGGTATAGTGCCTCTTTAGATAAATATAACGTCTACACCTTTTATTCGACACTGTCATTGCTACACGATATGCTTCCACAAGAAGCATCGAATTCGAAAGTCGTCGTATGTAACTGTTGCGAGCGGCACGTGCGATACTTTTGTGAAACCGCTTAAGGCCACCGGGAATATGGTGCAACATTTTCAGCCAGCCACTTGTGCCAACCGAGAGAGCTTCTCAACGATTAATGCTACGAACGAAGTTGATCGTGGGCCGAGTTTGCGCATTTCAGGAATGCTCGAGTGGATAAACTAAGTTGTAAATAAATACAGACGCACTCGTTAGAGAAAAATAAGAGAAAATAGAGATTAGGTCTGGTGGATGGCTAGGGTTGGGGAGGGACTGTGCTCGTCTCCGGACAAATATGAATAATCTGATTCTCGCGAACGCCCAAGCATGTGTTTCACACAGTTGCTCGTTTTGTACACCTTATTCACTGAGCTTCCCCGAGGGGAATATGTCGAATAGGGGACCATATACAAATGGGTCGGTGAAATGTGTTTATTCAACCAAGACGGGGGCGCACGTACGTGTATAATTTACGAACCATTGGTCTGCTTATTCATTTTATTCTAGCAATCCCATGCCTTTGCGCAATGGTGCAGTATCACGCATGAATATTAATTAATTTTTGTCAAAGAATAGATCTTCGAAAGCACGTTCTCCGCATTTGCTCCTTTGTTACGCCCTCTATTTCCGCTCAACAAAACCATCTATTCCCGCTCACTCTAGCCTACAGTACACACCACTTCCGCGTTTTATTTCATCCTCTGCGAATTGTGCAGTATGTCAACGCAGACTCTGAGTGAGTCAGTAACACGGCGTGTTTCCACGCGTTATTCTAAATTATGCGGCAACGAAGCGGCGCAAATTGTACGACCGTATCTACATTTTGCCACCCGAACTCCCAACCCTCACACTTTGAGGGTTTACTCGTGGCTTTCTTTAACTTCTGCCTTTTTTTTTCTTTTTCACTATTTTAAAAAACAATATTCTCCCCCGTTTCGCGCAATCCACTCAGAGCAGCAAGGGTTGATAGGGGCAAGCGAAAGCGCTTCTTCTCGGCGGAAATTGCGTTATAAGGGGCGTGAGGAAAGAAGCGCGCGTTTTTCACTCGGCGCTTTTCATTAGTCGCCGGGTGGTTGTCCACTTTCTTCTCCCTTCTTTCAAATCTTCTCTTCTCGAGGCACCCTTTACTTGAGATAATCAGGTTGTATAGACGTTAGGCCGTCACACCCCTTTTCTTTTTGTTATTATTGCATCGCCGGGCGTCTGTATCTCGCAGACCCACCGTGCGAGTCCTCTCTCCAATCTTCTTTGTATCCGCCGAACATTTGAGCTCGCGCGACGCTCTTTATATCGTGTTGCAGCCTACGATGTGCTTGGCTAGAAGGAGTAGAGGTGGGGAAGGGGGGCACAACGAATCACGCTTCTCCTCCTATATACGAATTATACGTCGCTATAAACAGCGAGCGTGGCTGAGGAAGTGCGAGAGAAAGTACTGGAGGAAAAACAACAACAGCAACGTAAGATGCAAATAAGTTCGCGTCTACGCCTCCACGCTGAAGTGCAAAAGCGAAGATCGTGTTTCTCTCCTGTATACAGCGAAATCTTTTTTCCCTTTTTTTCCTCCCCTTCCCCTTCTCTCTATTTTTCTCCTTTCCCGGTTTCCACCCATCTTGATTTTAAGCACTCTCCCAAGCCCCCTCTTTCTTTCTTGAGCGCAAAATATTTTCGTTTATTTCGTAGCAGCGTTCCTTTCCTTCTTCAGTTGCCCTCCTCCCCGCCTCTTAACCCTCTTCTCTACGGCTGCAGCTTGAGAGAGAGAGAGAGAGAGAGAGAGAGAAAACTGGCGCGACGCTCCAGATCAAGCGGGAAGCAAGCGAGCGGCCGCGTTCCCTTATTTTCCGCCGTGCCCTTCCTCCCTAAAATATCTCTCTCCCTCTCTCAAAACTTTCTCTCCCTTCCTCCTCTCGGCCGCCGCTGCCGCTACGATCCACAACACGCCCGCGCCGCTCGCCTCCCGACATCGTGACGCCAGTCTCTCCGGCGCCGCCGCGTCTGAGGCGCAACATTGCACGAGCGCCGCTGTGTGTGTGGGTTCGGCGGGGAGAGAACCCACGCTATCGCTCTTTCCCATCCGTCCCGAACTTCCTCCGCTTCTCCCACGCGCGTCGTCTGGCGGCTCTTCGTATTCCCTTCGTTGCAGAAGCGGGCCATCGCCTCACACGCTTCCTCTTTCCTCGCTGTTTATCGCCCCATCTATGCCTACTCCATTTCACCCCGACTAATAGATTCCCTTCCTTTCGAGACTCGAGGGGACTTGAGCCGTGGTCTTTGGAACCTCTCTTCGATAGCGGAGCCGTGGTGGCACTTGCTGTCGCGGGCGACTCTACCCGCTTTGCTCTGTGCCGGTCGTGGAAAGTCCCACCTGTGTCGCTTTCTGTGCATACCTTGGGAATGCTGTGCCAGGGGAGATAGATAACGGTATTGTAAGAGGGATATTAACGTAGTATCGTTAAAAAGCTTGTTCCGCAGAAATTCCGACGTGGGCGTCGCTGGTTGTGAGCGAAAAACCGAGAAAGATTCAAATAAATAATAATAAAAATTTCCGGACCCCAGTGAGGATGGGACCTTGGTCGTTTGCGTGGAATGCAGGTGTTCTATCACACAGTCAACTGTCTGCTTTGAAACGCAGTGAAAATAACTTCCTGTCCTTGGAAATGCAGTGAATGTAACTTTCATGCTTTACACATGCACGCGTCCTCTATACAGGCTTCACAGTCTAACATGTAATATAGCGTTGTACAGGCTTACATTGTGACAAGGTGGCACAATACGCGATTATCATAACGACTCCGTGGTTTACAGCCGCCCACCCATTACAAAAGGCACGCACATTATTCCGCGTATTCTCTCACGACTACGGAGTGGGTGCATAGCAAATCGGAAGACACTCGTGGTTTGAAGCACGCTATTCATTACACAGAATGCAGCCACCTGCGAAAGCTTCACTGACACAAGCCACTTTCAACTTTATCTATTACAATGTAGCCAGTCATTCACAATCAAATATATGTTGATGCGGTAAGGCAAACACGCCCAATGAAAAGAAAGCACACTTTAAACTTCTCCAGTAATATTATGCAATAAAAAATGTGCACTAGGTGGATTGAAGTACTCACTAGGGACATAATATAGCAATCGTCGCGTTCCATTCTTAAAGACTGAGCTCAAGGGTCACCCAATTTTCAATAGGTGCAGCATACAGCTTCCGTGAGATTTGTTGCAGCTAAAATAGCCGTGTCAATCGTCGTCAGAAGTAGTGAGGAAAAAAAAGGCCCTTGATTCCTACCTAAAATTCGATCCATACTGTTACACGGTGCTAATTTTTGTTTGCACAGTCATTTTTATAGTGTGACAGTTTCTTTGCGATGTAATTACATCCGATCACGTTTTTCGTTTGGCGCTTTAGGCTTCGCTCTCATATAATCCTATGCAGTTTTTCTTGGGCATTTCTTCACCTTTTGTGTGACAAATTTGTACGGGGATGGTAGGTGTGTGAGATTCATCCACGCTCGAAGGAATAGAAGTGAATGCATTGGAGTTTAGCAAGAACGAGTCATTGGAGAACCGAAAACTGCGATAAACAACACTTCACGTTCTACGAATCACCGATGGCAGTCGACCGAGAAGATTTAGCAGCGGTTAACTTACACCGAGTTTGTACTTCGTTCCACTCTCTTTGGTAGCTGTTCTTCAAAGCAGTTCGAATTGAACGCCTACTTGGCGCTGTTCAGGCCTGGTCGAATGGGTGGGGCTCCTGCGTCCCGTCCCCCGAAGAGAGAAACAGGGCTTCCCTTCATTTTCGAGCAGCTGACGCTCTTCTCCTTCTAGTTCGCCGGCCTCTTCAGGAAAAAAAAAAGCATCTTCTGCCGAACGGGACGGGAGCAGAGACACGCTTCGCCCGAAGCGCGCGAACAAAAGGCGGCTTCATTGCGTTTCCGCATGTAGTGCCATTCCAAAGCTTCTCCCGAGGAGTTCAATCTTATACTACGGGGCACGCGAGCTGCCGCTGCTGCTTCTGGCTTCCTATCTCGCGAGCCCGGAGATATTGAGACTCGCTTCGCGCTCCACACTATTCCTCCTCCCACATCCTCCTCCTCCGCATCTTCTGCCCCCGCGCGGCACTTCCTTCACTGTTCTTTGTCGCTCACGAATGCTGTCCCGGTCGGCGTTCCAGTTGCTCCACCAGAACCTCTGCAAATACTATGGTTGCTGCTTCTTTATCAGCGGTACTTGTCCGTATCCGTTGAATACAAACAAAGCGGCAGACACCGGGACCGTCGAGGATACACATGGGAGGCGAAAAGAGGGTGAAAAAAAAAATCGCGAATAGGGTTTTCCGACGCGTTGTAAGGCGAGCGAATTAGGAGGAGTACACTTGTCGTAATGGTTGCAACAACACGTTTTGCGCGAGACCTTCCTGCCTCGTCTTGGTCTTCGCCCTGTATAATCTCGATTTCATTTGTACCGTGCACGCCTCTCTCGCTGCCGATGCTGAAATGTCGCAACGCGAAAGAGTTTCGTCCCCGAAGCGTTCTGTTTGTTGCTTGCGCTCGAGTTAATTGAACGGTCTTTCGAAATGCTTGCGCGATACCCTTCCTTGAAGTCTGTGCTGTGAGGCCACCGCTCGTTTTGTGAGCCCTGCAACTTTGTAGGCTGTGACCTTCACCTTTAGAGAGTTCGGCGAGCGTAGCGTTCGTCTCACGAAAAAGAAAAGTGTGGGGGTGTTTTTGCGTTTTCTTGGGCTAATAAAGTTTTCGGACGCCTCCTGAAAGGCCAGCCAGATGGCTTTTGTTAGGGTGTGTCGCTCGTACAAATTACCCAAGACGACGGGTTCACATCGGCGCGAAAACATGGTTACTTACAGCGGAATTTGTTTATTCTTTGAATAAATCGATAACTGTCGGTGTGTGTGCTTAGATTCATTGCTCCCAACGATTGCTGGCGCCGCCGCACGAACTTCCCGGTGCAAACTGAGCGAAATGACACGTCGGTTTACCCGTGCATCTGCATACGTAGACGTGCATCGTACTTCAGTGTGTAAGTATGATGCTACGGCAAAGTATTGAAGTATTGAATTAAGTTTATTGCGCAACAAGGTTGCGGGGAGAACAGGCGAAAAAGCTGCACTGAGAACAATAAAAAATTTGCAGCGTGCGCGTTAACTAAAAGCCGAATTCTCCTGTCTCTCATTCCTCCTTAGCAGCCATTAGCATGTACATTGAGCACTACCTTTTATTGTTCAATAATGCACAGAAGAAACCTCTCAACGGCAAAATGTGATACTTGTTACAAACTACTACTACGGCCACGAGGGACAAATGGGTGCCGCTACAAGGAGCTTCGCCCCTAAAACTAGCCAAGTCGGGACGAGCTCCACTAGCGCTGCCGTCATCTCTGCGCGACTTAGTGCAAGCTGTGCTTCTTTTTTTTTTGTTCATCTAATTGCACGAGCGTTGGGTGGGAAACTTAAGCTTACTCTCACAATGGGATGTTCGTGTAACTCTACCTACAAGCGGAACCTGATCTCCGTAGAAGCGCCCTTAATTGTCCTAAACGAATGAATAGCCGGCGACATGAGAATCAATTTGACGCACGGGCTCGGCCATTATCGTCCGCGGGCCGCCATTCGTCACAGACTCGAACACACTCGAGCCGGGTTGGACTTGTAGCACGGACGAGCGATCACTTCCGCGAAGAATGGACGGAACGCGCAATTCGATTACGACTCGTGCCGGCGCGAGGCCCACTGGGATTGATGAGCTCTCGAACTTGATTTGCATCTCGACGAAGCGCTGCCGAAGATGACGACGTAGGCGGGCCCCGGCGCCCAAACGCGCTCGGAATCGGAGGAGCGTTGAGGCGCTGTCGAGCTCCATAAAAGTGGAAGCGGCACGAGGCGAATCGAGGGGGACGACACACCCCAGAGATCAGAGGAGGCAAATCGCAGGGAAAGCAAGATGGCGACACAAAACTGAAAGATGCTTTAAGGAAAAGCACAACAGTGAAATGCGCTGGGCAGGGGCGGCATTCGGGAAAGGGGAGTAGCGCTTTCGGGATTTAATGCCTGCCTAAAATACTCCGGCATATTTTGCGGAAGCACAAAAAGAGCAAAAAACGACCGAGATCCGAGAGAGAGAGAGAACAGAGTGAAAAAATAGACGGGGCGAGAAAACGAAACCATACGAAATAGAAATAACAAACAAGCCAGCATTTGAGGCATGTGGCTGTTTGTCGGCTGCAAGAACGTATCTCCGCGAAGATGTCTCCAGCGCGAGGTTGTCGTCCCCTGCTGCCTGGCCTCCGGCTTCTAGCCTCGTCGCTTTTAAACGTTGTCGGTTGAGATTTTTACAGCTTCTACGGTCGTCGCGAAGTGGACGCGTTTGCTGTAGCCGCGCTCTCGTAGGCGTCTTAATGCTCTTGTTGATAGAAGAGAACATGTGAACTTGGCATTGAAGCAAATAAACAAGAAAAGACAAGTTTTCGTACGAGAAATACAGACATGTGTGGCCATTTCATTTTTGCCTCGTCTGGACCAGCCTGCCGGCCAGCGGCGTTCTCCGTGGCCCGCTCGGAGGGAATCTATTGTTGTGCACTTTTTCCTTGAAAGGCGACAAAGCCAACCTCCCTTCAACGGACCAGTTATTCTCAACTCGACTGCCATTGCGCTTGCTGGCTGTGGGCTTTTTTTTTAACTTTTTGTTCAGCATGTTGCCGCGACCCCGTCAAGTTCAGTGGTTGCGCCTTTTTACGCTACGTCGCTGCAGAATAAGGTGGATTAAGGAATACCCAATTCGCCCTTGCCATGCGTGGTAAGAAATATACATTGGCAAAAATAGTTTTTTTTTCTTGGGGAAGGGGGGAGGGAGGAGACGGAAGAATGGTGGGGAGACGCGTTGTCATTTGCTTTTAAAAAAAAGGACAGTGTCTTCAGACAAGATGCTATTCAATATAGATTGACAAAGTAAAGTAACCCTATAACTAGAACTCGCTGAAATATATATCTTTTATCCTTGGAGCCTTGTGAAATGCGGGCTTAGCCTTAGCAATATTCCGCTCAACCACGTTATTGAACTCCAACTCGTTAAAATTTTGCTAAGCCATCCTTACTCAGAAGAAAGCTCAGCACAAAATCTAAGTCAGTTTCATCCCAAGTCAGAGCTTTACGAGGTTAGGCGCACCGATTCGCCTGTTTCAGTTTTCTCTTTTTTTGTGTTTATTTGCCCTTTTCTTAATTTTACCGTTTGTGTGTGTGTGTGTGTGCTTTTTCTGGCTACTTTGCGTTTTCTTCGCGAGATTTTTTAATATTTTATCCGATTTGTGGTATTTTCTTGTGATTACGTGATTTTTTCAGCGAGGATTTACTCTAACAGCGAAGCAATTCTAGCTCTTCGTAAAATGACGTGAGCTGAAATTATCGCAATCATGAACAGGTACGCGCTCTCTACAGGTTCGCCGATATGTCCGCCGTACAGCAACAGGTAAGCACAAAGCGAAGGAGATATGTGAGGGCGTGGAGGAGGGCAAACAAAAAAAGTGAAACATAACAAGCGGGTAGAAAAGAGAAGGGAGGGTGAGGAGGATGTAAAGGAGAAGGAGAAAGAGTAAAGCATAGCATATAAATAATGAGAAAGAGAAAAAAATTGAACGAGAAAAGAGAAAATAGAAAAAAAATGGTGCAAATGAAGAAGAAGCTAGCGAGAAACAGACAGTACAGGAGACGAAATTAAGAGAGAAAGAGAAAGGAAAATTACGGAAAGATAAAGAATGAAATAAAAATAGACGAAGACAGAAAAGAAAGAAAACGGAGAGATAAGACGGAAAGAAAGAGAGTAAGAAATGCAGAGAAAACTAAATCGAAATGAAGAAGGCCGCCCAGCTTTGTAGAAAAATATAGGGGAAAAGACATACAGCTCACCCAGCGAGCTAGCGGCCTTTGCATCACTGTCCCAAGGTTTGCACTACTTATTGCGTACTTCACCCATTATTTTTTTTTTCTGTTGATAGTATCCTTTCTAGTGTTCTAGACGCGAAGCTCCTTAAAGTCTAGTCTTGTCCGTTGGCGGCGTTGGCGTGTGTGGTATCCGTGATGACGATGACGAGGGTAACGATGATGATCACTGGCAACGACTGGTTTGTGCAGTATATGACGGCTGGAGATACTCTACGATACATTTTATATGACCGGAAACGTCTAACTAGCACCGGGGGTACGTGCGCATACCTCGTGTTTGTCGATTTCAGGCTGAATCCGATAACACAAAGAAATTATAGCGAAGGCAAAACAAAATCCACAACTCATCACAGCACACAATTCATGACAAATAAACCTAGTATATCACTGTACACCGCTTTTTACCCCATTTACATGTGTAATCACGCTTGACATGGTCAATGTCAAGGGTGATTTACGGTAACGCCGAGTGATCACACTGCTTCACACACTTATCGTCATTCACTTCATGGATATTTAGATATTTTGCTATTCCGAGCGCGGTGGATCTAACTCATCCCCAGGAATTCTAGACATAACATGTCGCGCCATCTCTCTGCGGCGGCCGATCACCCCACCGTAACTGAATGGGAAGCGCATGAAAAAAAATTTATATCTCACGAACCAGACTTGATATTAAAACGACTCCCGGTTTATCATACTGAGCAACCACCTGGACATTTTAGGTCTAATTTTAATAACGTGCCACTAAGTGTCTTCCTTTCCAGACAATCGCCCCGCCGCGGTGGTCTAGTGGCTAAGGTACTCGGCTGCTGACCCGCAGGTCGCGGGTTCAAATCACGGCTGCGGTGGCTGCATTTCCGATGGAGGCGGAAATGTTGTAGGCCCATGTGCTCAGATTTGGGTGCACGTTAAAGAACCCCAGGTGGTCTAAATTTCCGGAGCCCTCCACTACGGCGTCTCTCATAATCATATGATGGTTTTGGGACGTTAAACCCGACAAATCAATCAAATCATTCCCAGACAATCTGAATATACGGTGTGATTGCATTCTCACCTCTCTTGCGTAGATCTTTGTCTGACTTCCGACGCTGGCGTTTCGCTGTCTCTTCGCTGGTTTAGGCACAGGAATCAGCTTTTCCGCGACGCTATATAACGCTCACGGACAAGCGAATGCTGGCGAACTAAACTTGCAACTTGCTCGGCTTATGTGTATCAAACGTGGGACCAAGTTGACGCGAGACATGAGGCAACGCGAGACATGAGACAACGACGGGGTGGCTCCTTAAATGGCTCCGCATTCTCTGATTGGCTCACTCATTCACTAAAATTGGTCTGAGTCTTAGTGGGTCTACTTTAGCCAAATGTCTTCCATACCTTTTTGCACGTCCTTCAGCTGACCCAATGATGTGGTCTCTTTAGATCCAGTGCTTCCGGAACTTGGAGCTCTAAGCCTAATCTTTTTTTTTTAACTTTTGAGCAGTGGAAATCTAGTTCATTCATCCTTTAGACATCTCGGGCTTACGTGTATTCACATAAAATTTGGTACTACCTCGTCAGTTCAATGCTGTACTGTTTATTACACATGTATTACATCGCTTCCCTTTTTAAAATAGAAAAATAACCCAGGGAAGATTAATGTCCTTAAGCCGTAAGCTAGTCTCTGGTTCATCCTTAGTGCCAAAGGTCACAAGGAAGACGCCACCAGCTTCAATGCCTATACGCTGTGTCCACGACCGTTGCAGGTATCTCTTTCTTCAGTGACTCCGGAGTTCAATTTGTGGTCGAATAAGAATAATACTTAGTCTCTTACATTTGCATAAATTAATTAGTAATGATATTGTATATACAATAAAACAACTGACAAGTCTTCTCAATCAACTTATTCGTAATCTTCAAGGTACCGAACTATTCGGATCGCCTGCTCACTTAGGCGCCCCACCGCGGTGGCCTAGTGGCTAAGGTACTGGGCTGCTGACCCACAGGTCGCGGGTTCGTATCCCGGCTGCGGCGGCTGCATTTCCGATGGAGGCGGAAATGTTGTAGGCCCGTGTGCTCAGATTTGGGTCACGTTAAAGAACACCGCAGGTGGTCAAAATTTCCGGAGCCCTCCACTACGGCGTCTCTCATAATCATATGGTGGTTTCGGGACGTTAAACCCCACAAATAAATCAATCAATGCTCACTTAGACGTTCTCGGTGTGACATAGGTGCTCTAAACACTGTTGTGTGCGTCAATGTGTTCGACAGTGCACCTGCTAGATTCTCATAAACCGTGACTAAGAACAAGCCACAGACACCAAATAGCCGCGTACGAACCTTGTGGCCTTTGCGTCAGTTCTAACACAAGTCGGCAGGTACGCTGATTCAGGTGAAAGCCTTGGATTCCACACAAGACGCGAAAATCGACCGTCGCCGTCTTGCGTCGGTGAGTGATGCAAATAATCACGTGATGACGGCACAATATGACGTCACATAAGTCACTTCACTTGATGACGTCAATGCTTGACATTTTCGCTTGGCTTAAGGTGCGGTGATCATGGAGCCAGTGTGAAGTCACGTTACAGGTAAGTAAAACATATGGAGGAAAGCGAGCGAAACAATAGGCATGTGCAGGGTTCCCCTTCAGGGTGGGTGGTGGGGAATGTTCGTCGCAGCACTCTCTCTCTTCATTATGTCAATGTATGTGACTGGCTTTGTGCACCCCCCTCCCCTGTTACGTGAATAGGGGTGGGGTGCCCCCCCCCCCCCTCTCCGTGTGCACGACTATGGGAGAAGGATTAGTAGATTGACTGAGAAAAAAAAGAAGAGGAGGCCTTTCGTCTTTTAGTCGTCTTAGGTGAATACATGAGAAGCTCTGCGAGTTTTTTTTTTTTGTCGTTAATGGACTACAGTTCCTTCATTCGTGCTCTCCCAGAGGAAACTTCAATGGCGTCTTGAGCACTGCTTATCTGCCAAGCACGTAGCGTTCATTAGGCTTCAGAAAACGATATCGCTATGCGCAGGTGTTAGGCCCACTAAGAAAAACACGAGATTATTGACCGGATTGCGTCATGTGAGAGATATGGCTTTCCGTGTTACAAATATACGCGCAGGATGAACCGCGCACACCGTTCTATACCTTACTAAATGCCTTTCTCTTGGAAATGATATCATATAAAAACATCAACTGAGATAGATTAAGACCTGCAGGACGCTTTTGTTGTCATTTGATACGCACGACACTGGGCTCATCATAGAGATACTTTTTCCTTTTCACTAAGTAAAAATATAAACGGATGATTATAAGGTATACCCTTAAGTTCCATTCTGTCGTCCACTACCAAAGTTTTTATGCAAGACGCCTCCTTTGGGAATTGTCGTTCGAGAGCGGAGCTTTATAGCTGAAAAAAAAAAAGAGGGGCAGTGGAAAGATAGGAGAGAAAGGTGATCCCTCTGAGAGCTATCCGAGACGTATGTGGCTCCTTACTGGCTCTCAGTTGCGTATATATGATACACTTGGACACAGGTGTATACGTCTTTCCGTGAGTGGTGTATTACCATCTGACAGACGGTGCACTCTTCTCAATACACCAGAGATGTGGTTTGAGATTGCCGTTGTGGTGCTCGCAGGACCCCTCCCTGACATTCTTTCATTTCCCTCGTTCCTCTATTCCTCCTTGTGTGGTGGGCTCGTGCCTGAAGCAATTGCGATGCGCGCAATGGAAAGTAAAACATGAGCTCCTACACCAAAAAGAGCAACGTGCCATAGAACGAAAGGACGACGAAGAAGCGAGTCTTCGGTCCTGCTCTCAGTGCGTTGTTGTGCGCGGACCGTCTCGCTTCCGGTTATGTGCCGGAAGCTTCTTCGGTGAAGCGGAAGTTGCCAGTGGTGCCTCCACTCGATGTACCGGAACTAAAGCTTTCTAACACACTCGGGAGGGCTTTTGTTGCTTACTATTGGCGTAATCAACGATTCGCCATCGTTTCGCGTTTGGCTGTTGCTTACAGAACAGCGGACCTTGCGAACTTTCGTCGGTTAGCTTTCGCCGTCTAGCTGCATGCTGGAAGTCTGTGTTGGGTTTCCATGAAGGCAAAACGGCGTCTGCACTTCTGTTTCTATTGCACTGATGCCTCGTAGGAGGTATTTCTAAACTTTAGTGAATTAAGTCGCGAAATATAGAATTATAGGTTCCTGTGTGCCTATCTGAAGCAGTAGACACGAATGTACTAATAGGTTCGTTTGTTCTTGTATTGTTAAATGCTAAGGAGGGAGGAGAGAACAGAATAGATAGGAAAAGCAGGGATGGTAGTCAGTCTAGAAGAACGTGTATGCTACCCTACAGTGGCGGACAGAGAGAGAGGTAGAGAGAGAGGTAGGGAGACCGAGGGATGTAGGGAGAGTGCCCGCGCAAAGAGTGACGCCTCACAGGCACCTCACCTAGAGGTGAGTCAGCTCACCTCAAAGTCATGATATCGCTATTAGTCTATAACAGTTGGGATAACTCTGATGTCGAAGAATTTGAGCAATGCCTTCGCCGTGTTCATCCGCGTCGGCCTCTCAGTAAAAGATTCCAAAGTGGTTTCTCCCGTTATTGCTCTGTGATCTATGCGTCTCAGAGCGACCCCGAGTGATTGTTTTTGCTCATTGCAATGAGGACTGTCCCCGAAGATGTGTTGTAATGTCTCCTCACTACCACAGTTGTCACACAGAGGGTCGTCAGCTATTTGGACGCGAAAGGATAAGGTATTTGTGAAAGCCACTGTTGTTAACCGTAAACGGCAAGTACTGAGTGTTATTTTTATGGTGGATTTTAGCAGGTGTCTGAAGACGTAAAATTTTCGGGTAGCGCTTGATCATTGAAGCTCGCCACGTTCGGGAAGAAAGAGCACTTATGCATGCACCATTCATTCATCATTTGCGTTAACAGAAACGAAATACAGTATCTCGAAAGTGGCAGACTAGATGTGCAAGAGAAAGGTGTTTCACGTGGAAAGGATGCTTTGCTGATGATCACCGGATTTCAAATACTTTCACTGGGACTGTGTCTACGTATAGATATTTGTAGTGTTTCTGAATAAAAAAAAACAATCAGTGCAGACTTGAGGGTTAGTACTAGTGTGTGTACACCGCCCCCCCCCCCCTTTCTTTCTTCCGAAGAAAAATATGGGCTCCTTAGTTTCTGATTTGTGAAGAAGAAGATGTGCCTGCAGCAAGCAGCATCGCCAACGCCCGGCTCTCTCAGCTCGTGCTTCGGTTCGTTGCTGTGCCGATCGCTGGACGGTTCTTCACGCTGTCTCGTCGCTGTCTTTAACGGCTCATAAACCTCCTCACATTTGGTGGAGGTGCTGTTAATCCCCGTTGCTACACCCTGGAGCTGCGAAGCCGCCCGCTACCACCTGTCATGACTACCAACGCCACTACATCGACGCCTTCGCTCCAGTTCAACTGCCCTGGCCATATTACGCTACGGGAGCCGAAGGTCTTTAGCGGTGCGGATGGGACCGACGTCGAAGACTGGCTTGAGCACTACGAACTGGTGAGCGCCAACAATAAGTGGGATGAAGCCGACAAGCTGGGCCACGTGATATTTTATCTCACTGGCGTCGCCGAATTGTGGTTTAATAACCACAAACACAACATCCCCACATGGAGCGTCTTCAAGACGTCATGTGCTGAAGTGTTCGGTCGGCCGGCTGTCCGCAAGCAGAGGGCAGAACAGCGCTTGCGCGTCCACTCTCAGCAGACTGGCGAGACTTTTACCAGCTATATTGAGGACGTCGTCAACCTTTGTCGACGTGTGAATGACACCATGCCCGAATCTGACAAGGTCAAAAACATCCTTAAGGGCATCGACGACGGCGCATTTCAAATGCTCTTGGCAAGAAATCCGAGCACAGTTTCCGAAGTCGTCAGCTTGTGTCAGAGCTACGACGAGTTAAAGAAGCAACGCACTCTGACTCGGCAGCGCAGCATGGTGGTGAGTCACTGTCCAGTTTCGACACCCTGCCTGGACAATTCACTGCTGCTTCAGCAAGTTCGAGCCTTCGTTCGTGAGGAAGTCGCCCGCCAACTTTCCCTAGTGCCCTTCACTCACGAGACCACCACCCGTCTACCTGCCCCGCTTCGCACTGCTATTTCGGAAGAGGTTGCCCAAGCTGTTCCTCTTGCGCACCACGAGCCGCCTCTATCCAGCCTTGCCCACTGCCAGCGTGCCGCGCAGCCGGTAGGCCCTCCTGTCGCCTATCCGCCAACCGTGCAGCCTGTGGCCGCGCCCCTAACGTATGCAGCGCAGCCTGTGGCTCCTCCTGTCGCCTGCTCGCAAGTGATGCAGCCTGTAGCAGCGCCGTTCACATATGCAGACGCTGTGCGTAGGCTTCCGCAACCACCCTACACCTCGCGCTCACCGCCCGCACACCCGGCTGCTTATACTGCACCTTGGGCGGCACCACCAGTAGCCAATTCTTGGAGGACGCCCGATAACCGACCGATATGCTACGCCTGCTTTACTCCCGGACACGTTGCCCGTTACTGCCGCCGTCGACCTCAGACGTTCGGCGACTATGTACGATCGTCGCAACCCGGCAGCACACCCTTCGCGCAATACGGGCCGGTCTCGTCACCTCGCTATGCCCTTCCTAACGACCCCGACTTCGTGACGCCGCGCGCACCCTTTCCTCGTCAGCGATCGCGCTCCCCCATGCGTCATCGGCCCAGACCTTCTGACCAGGAAAACTAAGCACCACAGTTCAAGAGGCAAGAACTGCGCCATTTTCGAACTGTCTAAGCCCTCGCTCCTCTCCTGCTAACGTGGTCGCAGTAACTGTTGAAGGTTTTTCTACTTTCGCCCTTGTAGACACCGGCGCCGCTGTTTCTGTTATTGCTGCTAATGTCTGCCGTGTATTACGTAAAGTCACGACGCCGCTTTCGGGACTGTCACTCCACACCGCAAGTGCACAGCAAGTAACGCCTCTCGCAGCCTGCACTGCAAGAGTGTCCATTGAAGGCATTGTTTACACTGTGGAGTTCATTGTCCTCGCTGTCTGTTCGCATGATGTCATCCTCGGATGGGACTTCCTATCCCGCCATAATGCCGTCATCGACTGCGCACGCGCTGAAGTTGAGTTTTCACCCTTTTGTGATGTCCCATTACTTGACGCTCTTCATCAGCCGCCGAAGTTGTTCGTGCATGAAGACACCGATATTCCGCCTGAAAACTTCGCACTTGTTCCAGTTTCATGCAACGCCTACACTGACGCTACAGTCTTTTTTATGCCTTCCGATATCTTCACGAGTCGTCGAGCTCTGCCGCTGCCTTTCGCAACGATTGACCTCGCCGCCGGAAGAAGCAATATGTTCATACTCAACCCACTTTCCACACCTGTCACTTTGCTTGCGGGGGAATGTCTCGGCCGCGTGCAGGATCTCGACCCTTCGTCTTTGGTTGATGTCCCGGATGACTACTGCGACCACCCAAAATCACTGTCGGCCCTCGAGGAGTCGTCCAAGGATACGTTTTCCAGCGCCATCGCCGACACCCTCACTCCCACTGAACATGCCGACCTGCTTGATCTTCTGCATGAGTTCCGGAATTCCTTCGATGTGTCCCAACCTCAACTAGGCCGCACGTCGCAAGTCAAGCATCATGTTGACACCAGCCTACACCAGCCACTGTGTCAAAGACCATACCGTGTCTCCACTGAAGAGCGCCGCGTCATCAACGATCAAGTCGAAGATATGCTTCGTAAAGACGTCATTCGACCATCTCACAGTCCGTGGGCGTCTCCTGTCGTCCTGGTGCGTAAGAAAGACGGATCTATCCGATTTTGCGTAGACTATCGTCGTTTGAATAAGATAACCCGCAAGGACGTATATCCTTTGCCGCGCATTGATGACGCCATTGACACCCTTCACGGAGCGGAATTCTTCTCGTCGCTGGATTTGCGGTCTGGCTACTGGCAAGTTCCAATGGCTGAAGCCGATCGCCAAAAAACTGCATTTATTACACCTGACGGACTATACGAGTTTCACGTCATGCCCTTTGGGCTTTGTGTTTGGCCCGCCACGTTTGAACGACTTATGGATAATACGCTACGTGGCCTCAAGTGTAATATGTGCCTCTGCTACCTCGACGATGTCGTGGTTTTCTCGCACGACTTTCCTACGCACCTCCTTCGCCTCAGGCAGGTTTTGACTTGTCTGACCAACGCTGGCCTGCAGCTTAACCTGAAAAAACGCCGCTTCGCTGCACGCGAGCTGGTCATCCTAGGCCACATCGTGTCGAAGCACGGCGTATTACCTGACCCAGCAAAACTTCGAGCAGTCGCAGAATTTCCCAAGCCGACGACCATGAAGGAACTTCGCAGTTTTGTAGGCCTATGCTCATATTTCCGGCGCTTTGTTCGTAATTTTGCATCCATCATGTCACCATTAACCCAGCTTCATCGCGGTGACGTGAACCTGTCCTCCTGGTCCCCTGCATGTGACGTTGCCTTCACTACTCTGCGCCATCTGCTCACCTCGCCACCTATTCTTCACCACTTCGACCCGACGGCTCCTACCGAAGTGCACACCGACGCCAGCGGCGTCGGGCTAGGTGCTGTCCTCGTCCAACGGAAACCCGGCTATTCAGAATACGTTGTAGCCTACGCTAGCCGCACTCTGACGAAAGCCGAAACTAATTACAGCGTGATAGAAAAAGAGTGTTTGGCTCTGGTGTGGGCGCTTGGAAAGTTCCGGTCGTACTTATACGGCCGCCCATTCGATCTAGTAACTGATCACCATGCGCTTTGCTGGCTCTCCACGCTGAAAGACCCTTCTGGCCGCCTTGCGCGATGGGCCCTCCGCATCCAGGAGTACGACATTCGCGTCGTATACCGCTGTGGACGCAAACACTCTGACGCTGACGCCCCGTCCCGCTCACCTTTGCCACCAGATCCGACGTGCGGAAACACGTGCCTCCAGTACTTGTCATTGTTAAATCTTGACTCAATTGCCACCGAACAACGTCGTGACCCGTGGATCGCATCTCTTCTCGAATATCTATCCGGTACGCCCAACCTTCCGGTATCTCGATCCCTCCGACGTCAAGCTTTCCATTTTGCCATCCGCGATCAACTTCTCCATCGACGCAACTACTCTCCTGATGGCCGCCGGTGGCTACTGGTCATTCCACGCACTTTGCGATCGCAGGTATGCGCTTCTCTTCACGACGATCCACAATGTGGCCACGCCGGGGTGTTCAAAACATATGAACGCCTTCGCCATCGCTATTACTGGCGCGGCATGTACAATTTCGTACGCAAATTTGTGCAGTGCTGTCCTGACTGCCAGCGACGCAAATCAACACCGCTACGTGCTACTGGCGAATTGCAGCCACTTCCGTGCCCTGCCAAGCCTTTTGATCGCGTTGGCGTTGACCTCTACGGCCCCCTTCCATTGACATCAGATGGCAATCGGTGGATTATAGTGGCGGTCGACCATCTAACACGCTACGCCGAAACAGCCGCTTTACCGAGCGCTACCGCTCAGGATGTCGCCTCCTTCATTTTACGTCAATTTATCCTTCGACATGGCGCACCTCGAGAGCTCCTTAGTGACAGAGGCCGCGCTTTTCTCTCCGAGGTCATCGAAACTCTGCTTTCGGAATGCCACGTCACTCATCGGAAAACGACAGCATACCACCCGTAGACTAATGGGCTAACGGAACGGTTTAACCGCACGCTGGGTGATATGCTCTCAATGTACGTGGCATCTAATCATAGCAACTGGGACCGTGTTCTCCCATACGTGACATTTGCATACAATACTGCGATACAAACAACCACGGGATTTTCACCTTTCTTTCTTCTTTATGGACGTGACCCTTCCCATACAATCGATACTCTACTTTCCTACCGTCCTGATGCTTCCGAATGTCCACCTATCTCCGATGCTGCTCGACAAGCCGAAGAGTGCCGCCAGCTCGCCCGTGCGTTCACCTCGGACGAGCAGCAACGCCAGAAAAAAAACCGTTGCACCTCTTTTCCGGATCCCAACTATGCCCCAGGGTCTCTCATGTGGCTTGCCATCCCATACCAAACTCCGGGACTCTCATCAAAACTTGTCCCCCGGTACGAGGGGCCTTACACCGTTTTAGAGAAAACCTCTCCGGTTAATTACCTAATTGAGCCAGTTTCCCAATCGAATGACATGCGCCGGCATGCACGTGACATCGTCCGTGTTTCCCGCCTAAAACCGTATCATGAGCCTCTCCCTGAAACTTCTTAAGTCGCCAGGATGGCTCCTTTTTCAGCGGGGGCGATTGTGAAGAAGAAGATGTGCCTGCAGCATCGCCAACGCCCGGCTCTCTCGGCTCGTGCTTCGGTTCCTTGCTGTGCCGATCGCTGGATGGTTCTTCACGCTGTCTCGTCGCTGTCTTTAACGGCTCATAAACCTCCTCACAGATTATATATCCGTTCCAACTCGCTCAAACGTTGCTCGTATGAGCATACCAAGAGCACTACAAAAACTATACCGTTCGTAATCGAGATCTTTTAGAATAACATGGCAACAGGCGTTTGATCAAGTATTGTGACATTTATAACTGGTGTTGGTTAAGAATTAAAATTTGAGATTTTCATGATTTTATATCTGAAAGCACAGTAATTTTGATTACCCGTTCGTTATTTCTCCATTCTTACTTATACTTCTTGTTCTACCTGTTGTGCAGACGCACGCGCAAGTGTGTTAAACACATCAGCAATTTTTTGACCCTCAGGGGGGGAGAGGGTGCATGGATAAATCGATTTTTTTTCCCTCTTACTTCTCGCAAACTGCGCATAATTCTAATTTAGGCGCATACACGGGCCACATTAGCCTTGTAATTTGCTATTATTGCTTTGTGCTATCGCGATGGGCCTTCCTGTCAGTACTTTCAGCGTGTACTTTCCCGTCGTTCCAGCTTCTTAAGTGCTAAAAAAGTGTATTTTTTTCGGAAGAATAGAGGTGTTTAAGCTCACAGAAACGGAGTTATTCGCACGCAAGAACTGTCATAATCATGAACCCAGGAACTGGGCCGGCATGCGCTAGCTCCTCTCCTTCATCTTCTGCTCCATTCTAACATGTGCGTCGGTTTGTCAGGCGTGTGACACAGTAACTCGGATGGACCAGAGAACAACTAGAGAGAGAGAGAGAGAGAGAGCGAAACGAAAATACAGAAAGAAAGATAAATAGAGAAACGGATAAAAGACAGAAAAACTATGAATAGACACAGAAACAGAGAGAGAAAGACATAGAAAGAAGAGAACAATAAACAGACAAATAGAGAAAAAAGAAAATGAAAAAGAGATAGACAGGAAAAGGAAGCGAGAAATAGAGTGATAGAACGGAGGAAAAAGAACGAAGATAAAAAAATGAAGAAAACTTTAGAATGAAGTAGAGACAAAAATAGTTAGCAAAATAACAGAAAAACATAGAAAAAGAAAGAAATAGAAAAATAACGATAAATATGAAAGCCCGCTAAGCTCCGCTTTCATTGAGGCTTGGCATCTCTAGTGCGAAGGTGCCTTATTTTTTTTAATGATACTATTATCATTGTTTACTGATAAATTATGTTCGTGTCGTATGCCTCGTTAACTAAACTCAGCGCCGTTCTCCTAGCCACACGTCTAGGCGTATCGCGGACGAGACCCTGTGAGATGTCAGCGGCACATTTCACCGTGTTCGTCCCCCTGCGGGTTGTAACGGTAATAGGCTTTCGAAATTCACTCGTAATGGAACTTCGCCTCGACCTGGAAACCAAACGCGGTTCGCAGCAGCCCTGCATTTCACTTTACAAACAACGCATTGTCGGTGCGTGGAGCACCAATTGAGGTATACCTCGTTTCGGTGCACGATTGTGGATGACTCAAGTTGCTAGAAACTTCGCGGCGATCGATTGAGAGGCGATCTAATGATGTTGACGGCGTAGTGGACACTATAGCGCTTTGACACACCGCTCACCTTTACGCATTGAAACAATCCGTGTTTAAGGCGCAGTTCTTGGCGTAGCTGTTACTACCTAGAAAGTGGCGCAATTATCGAAGGTTGTATCATCTTATAATAATGCATGACGTCGTGAAATTAAACTCTGTGGAGACACTTCCGGATCACTCGACGACTCCGGTAAACTGTTTAAACTAAGTTCTTGCGCAGTGCGCTTTGAGACGAAGTGTCTCGCTTACTTTCTACATGTTCAATCATCGCTTACCACTTGCTTACAACTGCTTGGGATACAGTCTAGAGGCCGTAATAATTCGGCTTGATGGGGTTGTGTTCAAGAGTGTGTGATTGCACACTACTTAAGGGAGGGCAAACAGGCAACCACAGTGTGTATTGTAGAGACATGCACGAAGGAAGAAATTCCGGAGTAAACCTAATCTTTCGATTGGCTGTTTTGTTCTGGCATCCACACGTAGGCGTTCGTGTTCTCTGCTGTACTTGTTTTATTTAATTAGTGGTACGCGTACTGCCGAATCGTATATCGGAGGCCACATAGAAAGAAGCGCGTGGTTCGGATATGCTCCACCAGGTGCCGCAACATTCCCAACTGCTCACTAGTTTTCATTGAACTCTGCCAAATGACTTTTCTTAACTATCCTGGTATATAATTGGCCATAGTCATATCTATGACGATGTTCCGATATCATATGTATCCAGTATAACTGTTAACATGACCCAGAAATATTGACTTCTATTTTTGAAGAGTTTTCATAACTGTTAAGAAAACCACAAGTGCTTAATCAAAAGTGCTTGAAAGATACACATCAGTGCCACTCGTTGCCAGGGCCACTTAAAATACGTGACATGAAATTTATTGTCTTATAAGCAAGATCATCGGAGGGTTGTTTTCTACGGTAACACCATATGCAGTCTTCGCCGCAAGTGCTCAATCCCAGAGATAGCCTAAAGTTTATTTTTATTTATTTATTTATTTATTTATTTATATTATTTATTATACCCTCAAGGCCATGGGCATTGAAGAGGGGAGTGGGAGTAACAAGATGTACAAAACATAGAAAAAACAGAGCATGTGTTTAAATAGATAAAACATAGATTATCCTGATTATACAATATTAGCTAATGCTTGATGAAACAGGTGATTAACGCGTATGGAAACAACATCGGCGGGAAGGTGGTTCCACACTCGGGATGTTTTTGGAATGAAAGACTCAGCAAAATATTTAGTGTTAGTTGAAACAACTCCAACTTTATGATTATGGTCAATTCGACATGATATGTACTGAGGTTGTGAAAGCAGTTCAGCATGGAGAGAAGCATGGTAATAAACCTTATGAATTAAAGTTAGGCGAAAAATTCGACGTCGTGATGCTAAAGATGGGAGGTCAATACTACTTTTCATTGCCGTTACACTTGCCGTTCTATTGTAATTTGATAGAATGAAACGGGCTGAATTATTCTGAACGAGTTCAAGTGCGGTGAGTAAGTTGTCGTGGCAAGTTAGGCGAAAAATGCGACGTCGTGATGCTAAAGATGGGAGGTCAATACTACTTTTCATTGCCGTTACACTTGCCGTTCTATTGTAATTTGATAGAATGAAACGGGCTGAATTATTCTGAACGAGTTCAAGTGCGGTGAGTAAGTTGTCGTGGCAAGGATTCAATACTGGTGTTGCGTACTCTAGTTTTGATCTTATTAGTGTTTTGTATGGAAGAAGTTTTAAAGAAGACGGGGCTGAAAAAAAGTTTCGACGTAAATAACCTAGCATGCGGTTTGCCTTGTTAATAATGTATTCGATGTGATCCGTCCAAGTTAAATTGTTGGTAATATGCAAAAATGAAATCGAATGCTAATAGTTGGTGAATTTTATCTCACCAATGTTACTGGTTACTCACCAGACATGCCATCGCTGTGTGCTGTGTACTGTTGGCCATGTCTAGTTTAATGTGCACCGATGTCACAGTTCACAACCATTTCTTTATGCTTGCCCTTATGCTCGGCCTTCATCCAGAATCTCTCGCTCAACATCAGGATTCCACAGTAGCTTTGATAAGTAAAGAAGACTCGGAAACAACGCGAGCACACATTTTAAATGTCAACGAGCAAAAATGTTTCCAGGTACGGCAAATATGGCGCATAGTTTATTTATGTGATATCAAGATATTTTCCCTCGCAGTACCTGTTCATGACATGCCGCTTCAATGCATCTTCATTAGTGAAGCTGGATTTCAGGAGCCTCTATATTTCCTTCACACCTCCAGAGACATCACACGTAAAAACGCACACACACACACCTAACAATAGTCCAGATCTCTCAACATTTGCTTGTCCGCTCTCTTAAAATCTCGTCATCACGTTCCGTATACATTCTTGAATGTCAAATGGACAACCACATTCGTGAAAGCTACATGTCTTTTCGTTACCACGAGTAAAAAAAAAAAAACCAAAGAGGCCGCGTATGCGAAACAAGGTTGCCAGAAATAGAAAACGAGGAAAAAGAAATTGTGGATGAGACGAAGACTAAACGATCTCGCTTGGGGCAGCCCTGTTTTTTTTTTTCCTGTCGGACTTGTTGGCTTCATTGTACTCGCAACACTCGTCGTGATCGCCCGAACTGAAATGAAGTGAACTGTTCTTTAGCTTTGTGTTCCTCCCCCCTTCCTTCCCCCGAACCTGCCCCACGACAGCGCGCGGGGTTTCTTCGGTCTTGTGGATATCATTTTCACGCTTGGCGAATCGCGACGCGTTAATTGAAGCCGCATGAACACCCCTCGGCGCGGACCCATATACGACGGTATAAGTCATCTATTTCAATTTCTTGAGTGTCGTCCACGAGTAGCATGGCCTAATATTTCTTTCTTTCTTCCTTTTTCTTTTTGCCTTTGCAGCGCGTAAAGCTTCGCTGATTCGGGTTTTTCTCGCGCGTTAAAAGTTACAGCATCACCCAGCTATAGGTATCACGTGCCAGAGCGAAATCCAGTAATAATCTAAACTCTCGCTGTTTGTTCTTTCTTAAAATTTCAAGGAAAAAAAAAAGAAAAGGCTCACTCTTTTCTCGCTTCTGAAACCAACAGAAAATCAGGTTCTTTTAAGAAGCGGTATTCGTTTCTTCGGTATCAACTATGCGAACCTCGTTTGCGGTGGATGTGCCTTTCTGCAGCTTGCATTCGCTGCCCTTCTGCTTTCTTAGTCTAGCGCAGTCTAAATTACACCTGTATATAGCAGTTGAGTGGGTGGCTGGCTTTGACACTGGCGCCGTTCGCGGCTACTGCCTAGCGTTAGGAACAAACTTCCGTTCATGCTTCATTTACAGCCCTGGGACCTGGCATGCGGTATACGGCTGCAGCTTGGTACCACTGTGGCGTTGGTCGCTGCGAGTTTTACAGCGAAAAGCGGTGGCTGATGCGGCCGACTGCTCAAGTCAAATGTGATTCACACTGTATATATGTGCAATGTGCAAGAGAGCAGTAGTATAAGTCACTTCAATGCTGTGCATAATCTTTTCATTCAGTTTTTGGTCGGCTGCACTAGAACGCGCGAACTCCGACGGTGGCAATCACGCACACAATGTGGGCCAAGCTATACCGAAAATTAATCTAAAGTCGCTGATAGCTAAGAGTACCAAAGGCCACAGGGACGCGGAGCTAAATACCATGGGTTTACGCAGAGGTGTTGTTTGATGTGGTCGCGTTCAGCATGTTTACTGGGCGCTTATATTCAGCGAAGACCACCTTCTGTAGACCCGAAAAGAAGTAAACGTATACAGACATCTGCAAATGTTTTTTTTTGTGTTCCATTTCAATGCAGAAGTGTGTTAGGTGATGAAATAGAAGCACATCTGGTTCCTGTGTTTTTCAGAAGTATAGTTTAACGAACTCTTCAGAGAACTGTGTAAGCCTCTCACGAATGATTTACCTCTCCTGTTAGCACGTGCTTTATGAATTATGAATGTGCTTGCCTCTTGGTAGCCTTCAACTAAATTTTTCCAATTGTGCGTAACAGATTATTTTACCCTAGCCAAGGCGCTGGAGAGTGAGATATTTTTTTATTAATGCTTGCGTACAAACACACATGCGTTGAAACAATGGACGAAGTAGGGGGCGTAGTTGTTAACAGACCTATACAAGGTATAGTGTATGTCGCAGTACGTCGTAGTTTCTAGAGTAATCACAAGAACTTTGAACAGCGCAAATATAGGACAACTCTTTATCGTGGTGTGCGCAGATAATAAAACTGATGAATAGAAAGCCGAAGGAAATTTTATAATGGTGTCTCTCCTTAACGATTTCTGGATTTCTTTTCTCTCTTCACTACGTAGTGCGCAGCAATAAAAGGATAGGAAGAAAAGAGGCGAGTAGTATACTAAGATGATTGTTAGAAAGAAAATAACACTTTACAAAAGGCTTATGCACTTGAGCTCTTGAAAAATCATGACTGAAAAACAAGCTTTTATATAATGAAGATAAACACGTCACCATGAAACATCGAGAAAGCTGTGAATTGACCCTTAAAAAAGTGTTCTATAAAGTGCGCATTTTACTTCACGCTCCCTGGTTAATACTAAATATTTCCTTTTGAATTTATGACCATGAATCTGGCTGAAGTAAAATGCTAAGTTGTTATATTGTCCCCATACCCACCTCTCTATAAAATAAGGCTAAAAAACCGAGCAAAAAGTATTGTTCACGAAGCCCCGTTCTAGAGTTAACATAGGCTTGTGCGTCGCAACTAACGAGCCAATTACCTGCCATTCGAAGAGGACGCAACACACTGAGTATCGTGTCGTGGTTCTTTCAGCATGACCGAGCAGCGATACCATCCCTCCTTCTTTTTCCGCCCACCCGCCACTGTCCCCGAGTCCCGACCCCTCCGGTGAACTTTAACTGGGACCCCGATAATCCGATCCCGTCTGCCTGCGGCGCTCCCGATGTAATTGTAATCCCCTGGAAAACACTCGCCAGTGAAGCGCGAGGAGAGATTGCAAGAGCCCCGTGAAGACTAGAAGCCTAGGCTCTATAGGAACGAAAGAAAAAAAAAGCCGTTGTTCCAGTTAGGTGCGCCGTTCCTTTCTCGCTTATGAAAGGGATGTGCGGTGTCGCAGTCACCCCACTTACGGAGAACCTCAACGACACTGGCCCCGGTAGCGGCACCTACGCGATCAGGTTTCGCTTGTTGACGTCAGGTATAGAACAGTGAAGCCGAACGGCGCCCTTGTAACACGAAGACGGAAAAAGAATAATATAAGGTTACTGTAAACATTTTCTTGCCAACTCATTGAAGGCTGCCTGGTGTAATGGCAAATAGATGGGTCATTTCTTTTGGACCGGCGTTGAACCTTACAATTTTTTTACGCTTAGAAAAGCCTACAGCGTCGTCGGGTTGCAAGTTGATTTTCCAGCGTAGTATACTGAGGATGTTTTCCTTGTGATGTTGGTAGCTTTTCACGACACGTGTAACACTGCGAAGCATTTCAGAGCGCCAGTTTCCTGTGTTTGATTGTCCAGTTCTGCGCTGTTCTGGGGAGGCTACCTCGCCAATCCATACTTCAGAGCGTGTGGTAGCGTTCACTCCGTCTCGTGCTGCACCGGTCCACAAGCATGAACATAACTCGTTAATTTATACCTTAAAATGATGTAGTCCTCGTTCCACTATGTGCTGCACTGCTAGATAAGCTTTCAGCATCGAATAATCTATGCAGCGACCATGGTTAACCCTAAAACGACGGCGAAATAGGTTGCACTTTCAGCCGTGATACGGAATAGCAACCCTATAACTCATTCAACGTTATTAGCTGTAAGTCACTCACTCTTCCTAGTCATACCAGCTGGAGCAAAACTTCTCCATCATCAGTACATGCGTGGGAGTTTACATGGTGAACTGTATTGGCACGATATCAAGCATAATCTTGTCGGCTGTCTTTCCGTTGGTATGTTTATTGACACGTATTTAGGCAACACGTTTAACCACGAAGAGCATAAGTCAGTTCAAACACTTTTGGTTTTCAAGAACACGTATGTATGTGATGTTTCTAGTTCCGGGCTTGTTACTTTTGGGTAGCTCGTGAAGGTATACAGCATTCCTTTTCTGAAGTAATAAATAGAGGTTTTTTTTTCTTTTCATCTTTTAGCGTACACTTCGTTTCTGCCTATTGACACATTTCTGCGTCTTGCAGATA
This sequence comes from Rhipicephalus microplus, assembly GCF_013339725.1. Classification (NCBI taxonomy): domain Eukaryota; kingdom Metazoa; phylum Arthropoda; class Arachnida; order Ixodida; family Ixodidae; genus Rhipicephalus; species Rhipicephalus microplus. Next base: position 271,013,873 of record NC_051165.1, read on the forward strand.
TTTTATAGATAAGTGACATACCTTGGTGTCACAAAATCTTCTCAACTAGCGCTCAAATAGATTGCGATAACAAGTTAACTTTTCTTTTTTATTGAGGAGAGGTGATACTGAATTAACGCGCTCTACCCTGCTGCTTTGTACAGGGAGAGGTGAGAAAAGAGACATAACGGCGAGCTGAATGATGATGAAGATGATGCCATGAATAACTAGAAACCAAATTATCAAAAGACGTTGTACTGCGCTTGATAGGGGTTTGGTAAGTAGAAGAAGCAACACGTACTCTAATAGTTACAATATCATGACAGAAGTTCTATGGGACATACACCGGCGGCAGACGTAGACATTTAAAACGACTACGAAAAACGACTTTCTGCCAGGTGTAGCTGTGAAGCCATACGTAGCTTACCGATGACAGATTTGGTGAGGGTATCAAGTTCGTCTCCCTCACAGTTAAAAAGTGAATGTTCTTGGTGTAAAGCTCACGCACACGCACGTTGTAACGAATTGCACCTTGGCACATCCTACTTTATAAAGGAGAAACCTGGATACTCTGATGCCGGTGGCTTCCCTTTATGTCTGTTTCGACGGGCCAAGCTGGAAAATACAGCATGAACGAATGATACGTTGTGCGTAGAAAATGTTCCATTCGGCTCTCATGCTCTTTCACATATCTGTTGCTGTATATCGGCTCAGCAATAACGAATTAGTTGTAATAAGTGGTTCTCGAAGGGAAAAAAGGAGCTAATTTTTATTTGCCTTGTTGGCGACACGGCTAAGCTGCTTGTTGCGGAAGGGGAAATGGGATTAAACAGAAATGGTAGTAGGAGAAATATATAGAAGACAGAGCACTTACCGCACACGAGTGTAGAAAGAAGAGGGAAGAGATAGGAAAGATGAGGGACATGGTCGAAGAAGCCCGAGGACGGGACACAGCTTGGCGAGAGCTACTCGGCTTCGGAAGATCGTGGATGGTGGGCCGATTGGTGAGACCTACGCGGGCGTCTGGACGACGCGAGCGTTCAGCACAGAATCCACCAAGCGAGTCCAAGAATTATGCTATGTGGGCTTGTTCTTATACTGTGGCGAGTCAGGATGCCAGTAGTGAAGGATCGAGAAAATTCTAATAACACTTGTTGTTGGCCTAGTTTGGTGCACTGGATCAAAAAAATTATGCAGCTAAAAAAATAACGAAAACACGAAACGGAGAGGATAGAAACGCGGCTTTTAGAAGTGGGCACTGACTTTCTCTATCGTCTTTCTCTCTGACACATACACACGCTAGCACATTAATTATTGAGTTTGAGTTTTTGATATACTGAAGCTTTAGGCGCACACACAGACGAAGACACAGACGAAATGAACACAAATCCTTGTGTATTCTTTCGTCTGTGTCCTCGTGTGTTTGCTCTAAAGCTTCAGTATGCAGAAAAAACAACCAACTTGTCTTTCTGTATTACTGAGTTTTTGGTTTTATGCACAGACGTATAGAGTTTATTCTGTTCTCTGGTATCTTTTATGCATTTCCAGGCGTTCTATAAATTGTGTGCAAGTTTTCTTCACCTGCGTACGCTTATGTAAAACACGAAGCATGCTTTAAAGTTTAAAAGGTGGCTTTGTCTCGTGCGCGTAAGTGGCAGTACAAAACACACTGCACCATTCAATAGTGTTTGGCTTTGCCTGCGTACGAGGTAGTGCAGCATGAAGCACGCTTTAAAGGTCAATATGTGGCTTAGCATGCTTGAAAGGCCCCGATTGTTGACATCAACAACATCCGAGTTTGCTGCGTAAGGTAACAACCATTGGAGCTAGCTGCCACCTTCGTAATACTGGAGGGCCGCGCAAAACATTCTGTTATTATATTGACAATGTTTTCAGATAAAACAAATATGTCAAAACGAGAAACTGCAAAAAGCGCCTCGCCGCGGTGGTCTAGCGGCTAAGGGGACTCGGCGGCTGACCCGCAGGTCGCGGGCTTGAATTCGCGGCTTTCGGGCGGCTGCATTTCCGATGGCAGCGGAAAATGTTATAGTCCCGTGTGCTCAGATTTGGGCGCACGTTAAGATCCATAGTGGTCGATAATTTCCGGGGCCCTCCACTACGGCGTCTCTCATTATCATGTGGTGGTTTTGGGACGTTAAACCCCACATATCAATCGAGAAACTGCAAATGCTTCATGCGCTGCGATATTCAACGGCTCACTTATCATAAAAAACACATTCAGATATGTGGGTTAAGCTGCTTCATGACTGATTGAAGTAAATATTCTGTAGCCGTGGATCATTGTCACTGATTGTAGACTAGTGACAACCTGGGAGCGAAATTCAACTTCTGTTCGCACACGCGCAGTATATTAATCTCTGCTGTTGCCACCTGTTTTGAACTTCGCGAAGCGGCAGCGATGGTTGACCAGATACCCCTTTATTTTGCATTATAACCAGGTCTTAATAATTCTGCGTTAAGTGTTTCGCGTAGCAAGACAAGTGTAAAATACGTAGATGCCCGCCACTTTGAAATCATGTTTCGCATCATAGCACAGCGACTCAATGCTATCGCAAAAAGAAGAAAAGTAACATTTACAGATTCATTTCGTGTTGATATGACTTAGTGGTATTACTCCGTTTTTTTTCCCTAAGGAATTACGCAGTGAGGGTGAGGATGGCACCCTGTTGATCAATATAAATGGACACAGTAGCACATTGGTGGCTTGCAAAAACAAGAGAACATTGCCGAGGGTGGCAAAATGTGTCTGCGTATTTCGGTCGTCTGTTCTGCTGCTGATTTCATGGCGTAATTGGTTGTTTATGGTCCGTAAAAGACATTCAGATCATTGAATCATTCTTACGACGGCCCGCTGGGGAGATCAAGTTACTTTCCAATGCTTCTTTCTTCTTTTTTTAGATGACCTGGTCTTGGTGTTTGGCTGTGGTTACATTATCTCACAAATTTTGTAACATTATCTGCCTACCCAACTTTTTGCGTTGAGTTCCTTATGTTAAATTTCAGTCTGTTACTACTGGTGACCAGAGGTTATCATGAATTCTCGCTGCATGCCTTGCTTATGCCAATTTTTTTTATTTTTTATTTCGACTAAGGTGTCCTTAAAACTCACCTGTTTCTTGAACTACTGTACTAATTACTTGTCCTTCAAGATGACACCTATGATTTTAATTTCCGTGGTTCTCTGCGTTGCTCTCAATTTAAGTTGAGCCTTCTTCGCAAGCCTACAAGTTTCTGCTCTGTGGGTAAATACGAGCAAGAAGCAGCCGCTATATACTTTTCAGTGTTGAGTCTTTTAGGGAGTCGGGCAGTCATATGTTGTCGTATGCTGTCCTCACTCATAGCTTGCCATAACGCAGGCAAACCCAGGTATAGACGATTTCAAGATTGCAAACGTTGTGCACCCCCCCCCCCCCAACACACAAAAAAAAAAAAAAATCCGGTCACCTCATTTACCAGCTCGTAACGTCAAAACTGAAAGGACGTTTTAACGTCTTTTCAAGGGTAAGGAAGGTTTCTTATTAGTTTTTTTAGATAAAAAGAACGTACGTAATGTTTAAGGCAATCTCTTGTAGTTTTTATGTGTACCTCAAAAGAACATTTATTTGTAGACATTTTGCTAAAGTAGGGAAGAAAAATGTAGAAAATCAGCAGACGATTTTCTAACGCTCTTCTTGCCTGCCGATGCTATTCAGGCACATCAGCGGGCGGCACCGGATGTCACCAAGGGTCTGTATTTGTAAAACAATGAAAGGTATTTCGAACACGTACTCCTCTACCACAACACGAAGAATAGATTGGACTGTGTTCAAAACTGAACTTGAGGATGCTTGTGAAGAAGGCCTGTCCAATGATCTTCAGCAAGCTATTAAGGAAAGTGCACATGCGGCTATGCGCACAATAATATGCTCTTCGAAGTACTCTGAATTTGACCTCGAGCTGGAGCGACTTCGTGCGATGCGCTGTCGTGCCGAAAGACGATACCGAAGCACCAATTCCACAGACGATCTACGAACAGCCCGGCGCATCCAAAAGAAGATACAACGGCACCTCGACAAATTACACACCCAACGATGGAGGAAATTTTGTGCGTCGCTGGATCCTCATAAACCACTGTCTCAGATATGGAGAATTGTGTGAGACCTACGTTCTGTTCCAGAGCAGCGCTTTCCCTTCAAAGCCCTTGCACTTTTTTATTGCCGGCACGAAATTGAGGTAGCAGAAGATTTCTGCGCAATGACCGTGGGCCAGACAACGTACACAAGCCCACATACAGTGAATCATGTTCCTCACTCACGGGACCCGCGCATGGATCTACCGTTTACATCACAGGAGCTTGATGCGGCGCTCGTCTTATGTAATAAGTCGTCGTCGACTGGCCCGGATGACATTGCATACAGGATGCTGTGCAATCTTGGTAAACGGGCACGAGAAGCACTCCTTAACATCTTCAACGATTCCTGGCAAGCTGGCGTCGTTCCGCAAGATTGGAATATTAGCCGCTTGGTACCGATTCTTAAGCCTGGCAAATCTCCCCAGGACATTACCTCTTACCGACCAATCGCACTTTCAAGTTGCGTAGGAAAGGTAATGGAGAGAATGATCTTGGCCAGGCTTGAATGGTACCTGGAATACTATGAGATATATCCGAACGCCATGGCTGGTTTTCGCCGTCACCGATGTTCGATCGACAATGTTATAGATCTCGTCACTTATGTCCAGCATCAAAAGGCATGTAAACGACTATCTGCTGCCATGTTCCTTGACGTAAAGGGAGCATACAACAACGTTCTTCATGACGCCATCCTCGATGCCATTGAGTCAGTGGGCCTAGGCGGACAACTCTATTGTTGGACACGCAGTTATTTACAAGGGCGGACATTATTTGTGAACACTGCAGATGGTGCAACCTCCCAACACCTAGCGCATCGTGGAGTTCCGCAAGGTGGCGTCTTGAGTCCAACCCTCTTCAACCTCGTTCTCATTGGTCTTGTAGAACGACTACCAAGTGTGGTCAAGTTATCCATGTACGCTGACGACATCTGCGTCTGGGCATCTGGCGCGACAAGACCTCAGGTACACGCAAGACTTCAGAAAGCTGTGACGTTGGTATCAGTGTACCTCAAGGAACAGGGTCTGAAAATCTCGCCAGCGAAATGCGCATAGATTGCTTTTAGTCGAAAGCCAATGAGACCATAAGCTATATCTATCGACGGCCAAGTCATACCATATGTCAGGACGCACAGATTTCTAGGCGTATTCATTGATAGAGACCTCTGCTGGGACCCACATGTGGCCCACTTGAAGAAGAGGCTGGCAGAAATTGCTAACTCATTCAAGTATCTTGGAGGGAAAACCTGGGGGACTTCAATACATGCAATGATGCAATTGTACAAGACGCTTTTTCTTGGCTATTTGCGCTACAGTTTGCCTGTGTTGACCAATACCTGTAGAACCAGCATTCGGACTCTCGGAAGCATCCAGGCTATGGCTCTGCGAGTTTGTCTGGGGCTACCGCGATGTTCATCAACAGCTGAGACAACTGAGATCGCTAATGACTACCCGCTCAAGACGCATATCATAATAAAAGTGCTCAGAGCACATGTGAGGCATCTTACTTGCGCCCCTGGCCATTATTCATAGCTTCACTGCAGAAGACCGACCTCATTCATGCTTCATTTCCCAGACAGTCCTTGTCATATCGCACACGCATTCCTACGGGATATACAACTCCATCCAGAATTTCAACTCCCCCATGGAGTATGACATGCACATGTTGAACTCATGGTTCCAGGCATAGGGTTTAAAGCCAAGCTCTCGTCTCCAGCGCTAAAGCAGCTTTCTCTTCTCTTGTTATATGAGAAGTACAGTGAGCATATACTGACGTGAGTGAGCATATACAGTGAGCATCTATATACTGACGCTTCAACTAAATTGGATGGGTCTGCAGGGTCGGTGATCTTTCCTGCAACAGTGACAACGGTGAAGTTTCGGTTATCCCACCAGACATCATCGACAGCTGCGGAACTTGCTGCTCTACGTATTGCAGTTAAAATCATTAAACACCAAGAAGCCAAGAAATGGAGCGTGTTCACGGACTCTATAAGGCAGCACTGCAGTGTTTAATATTCGCCTTAGGCCGGGGACCTCATGAACAACTAGTGCTGGAAATTAGAGAGCTGCTTCACCACCTCTTCGACGAAAGACACAGAATCACGTTTCAGTGACTTCCAAGTCACTGCGGCATATTGGGCAACGAACATGCCGATGCAGCTGCTCGATCAGCACACGAAGATTGTGAAGAAGAATCTATACCATTTTTAAGGACTGATGCTGCAATGACAATACGAAAAATCGCTAATGCAGAATTAAAATCCCCGTGGAACGCCGAGTGCTTTACGGCACACGCGACTGCATAGACTGGACACGTCTCGTCGACTCCGGCGTCCGTCTGGACTCTCTCGACTCGAGACAACGGTGCTTTGCCGACTATGGCTTAGTGTCGCCTTCACCAAAGCTTTCGCCTTCCGAATCGGCATGGAAGACAGTGCTGCTTGCGGTCATTGCGGCAGCGATGAAAACTATAGAGCACGTTCTCTGTCACTGCCCTCGTTACAGTGTGCAAAGACAGCGAACTAGCTGCTGCGTTAGCTCGCCTGGATGACAGACCTTTGTCTGAACAATCAGTGCTTGAAAGGCGACATGATTTGTGTGCTCACAGAAAATCAGTGAAGGCCTTACTGAACTTTTTGCGTGGCAGTGGCCTATTGTATAGGACTATAGCACCCCAGCCCCCCCCCCCCCACTTTTTTTGCGCGCGTCTATTTCCATCTTCACTTTCCCATATTTCTTCCCCATTCCCTCTTCCCTTAATGCAGGGTAGCAAACCGGATGCTCCATTTTCTGGTTAACCTCCCGGCCTTTTCCTCATTTTATTCTCTCTTTCTCTCTTCTGCCTATTTGGCGACACGGCTAAGTTCCTTGTTGTAGAAGGGAAAAAGGGGAATCAAAACGAGTAGTAAAAAGAGAAAGATATAGAAGATTGAGCACTCGCCGCACACGAGTGAAGAAAGGGCAAAGAAGAGATAGTGAAAATGGCGGACATGGTCAACAAAGCCGAGGACAGGGCACCGCTCGGCAAGAGCTTCCCGGTGTCAGGATATCGCGGATGGCGGGCCGATCGGTGAGAGCTACGCGGGCGTCGAAGATCACGGACGACACAACCGTTCAGCACAGAATCCACCAAGCGAGTCAGAGAATTATGTGATGTGGGCTTATGCTTACATCGTAGTGAGTCAGAATGCCAGTAGTGGGCATAAAAAATTCTATAATAACACTTGTTGTTGGCCTAGTTGGTGCATTGGATCAAGTAAATATATCCAGCAATTAAATGAACGAACACAGGAAACGGAGAGGACAGGAAAGCGGTTATAAGTAGTGGGCACTGAATTTCTCTCTCTCTCTCTCTCACACACGCGCCCACCACACGCACACGCACAAACACACACACACACACACACACACAAGAGGGAAGAGATAGGAAAGATGAGGGACATGGTCGAAGAAGCCCGAGGACGGGACACAGCTTGGCGAGAGCTACTCGGCTTCGGAAGATCGTGGATGGTGGGCCGATTGGTGAGACCTACGCGGGCGTCTGGACGACGCGAGCGTTCAGCACAGAATCCACCAAGCGAGTCCAAGAATTATGCTATGTGGGCTTGTTCTTATACTGTGGCGAGTCAGGATGCCAGTAGTGAGGATCGAGAAAATTCTAATAACACTTGTTGTTGGCCTAGTTTGTGCACTGGATCAAAAAAATTTATGCAGCTAAAAAAATAACGAAAACACGAAACGGAGAGGATAGAAACGCGGCTTTTAGAAGTGGGCACTGACTTTCTCTATCGTCTTTCTCTCTGACACATACACACGCACGCACATTAATTATTGAGTTTGAGTTTTTGATATACTGAAGCTTTAGCGCACACACAGACGAAGACACAGACGAAATGAACACAATCCTTGTGTTTCTTTCGTCTGTGTCCTCGTGTGTTTGCTCTAAAGCTTCAGTATGCAGAAAAAACAACCAACTTGTCTTTCTGTATTACTGAGTTTTTGGTTTTATGCACAGACGTATAGTTTTATTCTGTTCTCTGGTGTCTTTTATGCATTTCCAGGCGTTCTATAAATTGTGTGCAAGTTTTCTTCACCCTCGTACGCTTATGTAAAACACGAAGCATGCTTTAAAGTTTAAAAAGGTTGGCTTTGTCTACGTGCGCGTAAGTGCAGTACAAAACACACTGCACCATTCAATAGTGTTGGCTTTGCCTGCGTACGAGGGAGTGCAGCATGAAGCACGCTTTAAAGGTCAATATGTGGCTTAAGCATGCTTGAAAGGCCCCGATTGTTGACATCAACAACATCCGAGTTGCTGCGTAAGGTAACAACCATTGGAGCTAGCTGCACCTTCGTAATACTGGAGGGCCGCGCAAAACATTCTGTTATTATATTGACAATGTTTTCAGATAAAACAAATATGTCAAAACGAGAAACTGCAAAAGCGCCTCGCCGCGGTGGTCTAGCGGCTAAGGGACTCGGCGGCTGACCCGCAGGTCGCGGGATTGAATTTCGGCTTCGGCGGCTGCATTTCCGATGCAAGCAGAAATGTTATAGGCCCGTGTGCTCAGATTTGGGCGCACGTTAAGGATCCATAGGTGGTCGATATTTCCGGGGCCCTCCACTACGGCGTCTCTCATTATCATGTGGTGGTTTTGGGACGTTAAACCCCACATATCAATCGAGAAACTGCAAATGCTTCATGCGCTGCGATATTCAACGGCTCACTTATCATAAAAAACACATTCAGATATGTGGGTTAAGCTGCTTCATGACTGATTGAAGTAAATATTCTGTAGCCGTGGATCATTGTCACTGATTGTAGACTAGTGACAACCTGGGAGCGAAATTCAACTTCTGTTCGCACACGCGCAGTATATTAATCTCTGCTGTTGCCACCTGTTTTGAACTTCGCGAAGCGGCAGCGATGGTTGACCAGATACCCACTTTATTTTTGCATTTATAACCAGGTCTTAATAATTCTGCGTTAAGTGTTTCGCGTAGCAAGACAAGTGTAAAATACGTAGATGCCCGCCACTTTGAAATCATGTTTCGCATCATAGCACGACGACTCAATGCTATCGCAAAAAAGAAGAAAAGTAACATTTACAGATTCATTTCGTGTTGATATGACGTAGTGGTATTACTCAGTTTTTTTCCCTATGGAATTACGCAGTGAGGTGAGGGGCACCCTGTTATCAATATAATGACACAGTAGCACATGGTGGCTTGCAAAAACAAGAGAACATTGCGCGGCAAAAATTGTCTGCGTATTTTGTCTTCTGTTCTGCTCTGATTTCATGGCGTATTGTTTGTTATGGTCCGTAAAAGACATTTCATCATATGATCATTCTTACTACGCCCGCTGGAGATCAAGTTACTTTCCAATGCTTCTTTCTTTCTTCTTTTTAATGACCTGGTCTTGTGTTTGCTGTGGTTACATTATCTCACAAATTTTGTAACATTATCTGCCTACCCAACTTTTTGCGTTGAGTTCCTTATGTTAAATTTCAGTCTGTTACTACTGGTGACCAGAGGTTATCATGAATTCTCGCTGCATGCCTTGCTTATGCCAATTTTTTTATTTTTCATTTCGACTAAGGTGTCCTTAAAACTCACCTGTTTCTTGAACTACTGTACTAATTACTTGTCCTTCAAGATGACACCTATGATTTTAATTTCCGTGGTTCTCTGCGTTGCTCTCAATTTAAGTTGAGCCTTCTTCGCAAGCCTACAAGTTTCTGCTCTGTGGGTAAATACGAGCAAGAAGCAGCCGCTATATACTTTTCAGTGCGGAGTCTTTTAGGGGGCCGGGCAGTCATATGTTGTCGTATGCTGTCCTCACTCATAGCTTGCCATAACGCAGGCAAACCCAGGTATAGACGATTTCAAGATTGCAAACGTTGTGCCCCCCCCCCCCCCCCCCCCCAAAAAAAAAAATTACGGTCACCTTATTTACCAGCTCGTAACGTCCGAAACTGGAAGGACGTTTTAACGTCTTTTCAATGGTAAGGAAGGTCTCTTATTAATCTTTTAGATAAAAAGAAGGTGCGTAATGTTTAAGGCAATCTCATGTAGTTTTTATGTAGCTCAAAAGAACATTTATTTGGCGATATTTTGCCAAATTAGGGAAGGAAAATGTAGAAAATAAGCGGGCGATTTTCTAACGCTCTTCTTGCCCACCGATGCTATTCAGGCACATCGGCGGGTGGCACCGGATGTCATCAAGGGTCTGTGTTTGTAAACAATGAAAAGGTCTGTAGCATATACCCAGCTGTTGCATACTGAGCGCGCACTCGAGCCGTGGAAAAGTCTTCTTCCTCTTGGTCTTCGAGCGCCTTGATGATGTTATTTAGTGCAGACATTACTGCTATGGCTAGGGAAACGCGACAATAAAATCCACGTATAGCAATTTAAAAACAGGAAACAAGCGACAAATAGAAAGTGAGAGAGAGAGAGAAACGAAAAAAAGAGAAAAATGCAAAAAAATTGGAAAGACGAACACAAAAAAAAAGAGAGGAAAGAACGAGAAAACTGAAGAGAAATAAAAAAACAAGGCCACTCAGCTGCGCAATTCTTTCAGGCTTGGCGCCACTAGTGCAAAAGCTACCTTTATTATTATTATTATTATTATTATTATTATTATTATTATTATTATTATTATTATTATTATTATTATTAGTATTATTATTATTATTACTTGAGGGATAGTGGCGAACCATGACTCAAGATCTGAGAGTGGTAAATGTGCTCCATCGCTAGTTGCTTCAATCTCAGGGTTCGGACCCATGGTCACCATCGGTAGGCGTATTCCTTGACCACTTCCAATGGCTTGTTAGCTGTCGCAACCTGTAAAGGAACGAGTCACTCGTAGACACTTTCACCATTTCTTAATCATTGATACCGTTTGTGTAGTAGCATTTAGCGCGTGAGTTTCTTTTCTGTGGGCTCAGAAAATTATCATAACAGGCCTTTCGCAGGTTTTTTTTTTCAAATCCTCACATTCTACGTTTTAGTCGTCCCAAATCAACCCCATTTACGACGAGATGCTGCTTTGAACGCAGCAGAAGACTTCATCGTGATACCGCAATGATAGTTCTGAAAACAGTAGTCTAGTCGTATATCGTTGTGATAGCAGTGTCTCCCAAAATGTGACGAAAAGCCTGCTTTCACAAAGCAAGTTCTGTGCACAATCGCGTGTTGAGCAAGTTTGTGAATGTTCCTCGTAGAATAATATACAATGCGATGGGTTAGATACGGAAAGAAAAAAGTACTCTGTCCGTTTCTTCTGTCCGTATCTACCCCGTTGCGCTGTCGATTATTCTACGATAAAAGTTCTGTGTCAGGATACCCGACAAAAATTGCCTCTTAACTCACATTCTTGAACCAACTACCCATACCTAGCTTACCCTGACATTATGGAGGTGTTTATCTCGAGACCTAACTCACGTAAAGCCGGAGCCATGTTTTGCGCCACGCAGTTTGCGACTGAACAAATGTAGAGTCAACGGGTTTTCTGCTCCTCGACGTGTCAGACGTGCTCTGTTGGGAGGATGGGGAATTGTTTTTTTTTTTCTTTAGCAGTAAGCGCTGAGAGTGTGAAAAATGACACCTCAGGTACACATACGCGGGAAGCGCGTGTATCTTGCCTGCTCCGAGTGGCACGGCCGGTTTTGTTCAGCTGCACCAGATGGCGCCTCAGCCCGCCGAGCGCAGGCCCAGCTCTCGGCGCCGGTGTGTGTCGCCGAGCGCCGCTAATTGCCTCCTTCATTAATCAATCCGTCGTCCCACTTTACATTGCCGCTGTTGCTGCTGCGGTGGCTGTTGCTGGCTTCGTCTGTTTCAAGGCGGTTCATTTTCGGGACACGGCAGGTTGAGCGTGTTCATTATACGACGGGCATTTTCTTAACCCGCCCGGGTTCGCTCTCAACCCTTTTTCGTTAAAATTTCTGGCTGTGTCTATGGCTGAAAGAGGGAAGTGAAATGTCTTGGGTGTGGTGGTGCGAATAACGGGGTTCAAGAAGATGTATAATATGGTGCGTTCTTGCTGGTGAGTGCAGCCGCACCATTTAAATTGGGCTAGATAAGGATTTGAGTGCGCATGGGATGAACCAACAGCTAGCTGCTTGAATGTATGATAATGAAGGAGCAAAAGTACGGCGCACCTTGAGAAAAAATTTGGGAATCTCGGGTCTCAAACAGGGGAGAAGAGACCCTAAGAGGCTACATTTGATTAGTAAATGATAATCAGAAATAAGAGCTACATCAAGGGCACGCTTTTCTTTCCCTCGAATAACTAGTTACAGCTTGACTGCAGGAATGAGAATAAAAAAGTAACTTAGCAGTCTGGAATGTCTTAATTGGACATCTTAACTTGAATGTCTTAATTGAACGCGAGTATACGGATACAAGCCCGAAGCGAAATTCTCTGCGCGCTGCAATACTGTTACATTTTATCAACGTTGTCTTGTTTGGTTCGGTTGTTTTGTACAGTGCAATACACACTATTGACCCATTCACACAATGCAGCATCTAATGCTACAACCATCGGCCAGTCCTTCACGTCGCAGTATAGCCCAAAGCGGCAGAAAAGTCATTTCTGCACATCTTCAATGCTTCAATGGAATCCTCCTGACCATGTTTTTTTTGTTTTTTTATATAGTCAGATGTTTTGTTTGTTTTTTGAAGTATTGTCCAACAGGGCTTGTTCACAATAAACCCAAAACTCGCCCTATGAAAACCTCAATGAGCCTATACTTTGACGAATTAGTTTCTGTTTTTTTTCTCCCTCATGCATATTGCTGCATCGTTGAACTGATTACCTTAAGAAGCTCAATAACTGTCGTCTATGCAAGACAGCCATAAAGTGCCGACAACTGAAGAAATAACTCTTCTGACAGCAGACGTTTTCGTGGTGTCCACGCCTAGGTCAAGTACTTTTTCTGTATGTGACGTCGGCACCTTCATTACAACAGTTACTGCCGTTGTTAAGCTCTGCTTCCTCCCTCTCCTGAGTCGATGCTATATGTGAAAACTTTTTTTCTTTTAGCTTGTTATCGATGCTGCTGTGAAAGAAAAAAAAAGAAAGAAAAAGAGAGAAAGATGGTTTTACGGGGAGAGGAGAGGTTGTAAGGGTGTAGTTGGTAAAAACTGGCCATGTTCCATCTCAGGGCCATTGAAGAACGTGCGTTTAGTAACTACTCCGCGACAGCTTCGTTTCCTTGGCGATGCCTGTACGAACTACCAGTCTCCCCCCACCTCCTCTTCCGCAATTGGCAACGCATATCGGGAATTGAATAATGCTGCTTGGGCTAACTAAATTGTGAGCAATGTTTCCCCTCCCATTGTAGACCGGCCGTTGTCATGCGGCGGTGGAACTGCTTCGCGGCTTGTTAGCCGTCGAGCACTGCTTTCACCCTAGGAGCCTGGCTGAGCGTTGCAACACCGGCGGCACTGCTGGCTGCGTTGTCGTGGGCGCAGCCGTTGCAGTGTGGCGTCTATAGGGCGGTCTTTGGCCCGAGAGAGCGGCTTATCTCAACTTATCTGGAAGCATTAATTGGTTCTTGGCGAAGGGGCTCACGTCGCTGGGCCATGCGACGCTTTCGCGGGGGAAGCAGCGGCGCCCCGGTGCCTCTCGCCGAGCGTGGTGAGCAGGCTTGTTGCGAAAGCTCGTCGATGACCGTAACGAAAGGGCAACTCGTGCCATCCATCCAGAATATTGTTCCTCTATTGTTTATTTTTTCAGAGAACGCCAACCACAACGCGCCCTACTTTTTACACATGGTGAGGGCTTGCTTGGCCGCTCCGCTTTTGATTACGTGCACGTATGTGCAGGTTTGTACTACATGATCAATAGGCCAGTTTGGTTTCAGTTCGGTGTCGTTATACAATACAGGTCAGTGTTTAGTCACGGCAAGCAAGGTCAGCAGCAGGAGACCAAAGTTCGCAAATTGGACGTCTGTGAGCGTTTTTTTTTACGACTTCCGACATGTCACGCCGTCGCGCTGATGTCACTTTGAACACCGCACAGCCATTGTTACAGATACCAACTTACAAGGTGCTAGTCGCGTCAAATAAGTTTCACCATCCAGCCATGGCGATTCTCGTTCATAAGTGGCAAAGATGATTACTGAAGGAAACCATTTATTGTACCAAACCTATGCATGGCATGACTTCATAGATAGAGAATTCGAGTTATTTCGACGTTTCGCGTTTTTTTAACGTGGATCTAAAATGCATTGCGTGATTTTTTTGCATTTGTTGTTTTGCATTTTGTTGCAATTTGGCTGCCGTTATTTGGTACTGAGCCCTGACTGCATGCGTGCTAACAAGCAGAACGTCGTTTAAAAATGCTATTGTGGGGTCACAGACTATGATAACGGCTAGTAAGCTGTTGTCAACTGCGCAAAATTAGGACTAGTATAGCAGCCGTCCGTCTAAGCAGAATTTTAAATGCGAAGCATTTCTTAGCGAAATCCGGCGATTCCGGTATCTATCTATCTATCTATCTATCTATCTATCTATCTATCTATCTATCTATCTATCTATCTATCTATCTATCTATCTATCTATCTATCTATCTATCTATCTATCTATCCAACTATGCGCTTACGTTTGAGTGATCTCGTGGTCACCCCCTTAACTTGGCGTGAACCAAAATTAGCATGGGAGGGTAAGATGGTTTGGCAAATATGACGTGCTGGTCAAGACATGAATCATGTCACAATCCCATCACGTACGTCGTCAAACACTTCCCACCAGACAGTGGCACATACCCACGGGTATGTGCCGCTGTAATGCGGGTATTTGCCACAGGTGGTTGACACTTAGTATCTACTCAAAAACGACGAGAACACACACGGGCATTTTTAACGTGCGAGTGTTAAGAAATACCTGACATTGGTAGCGTCGACCCGACGAATGCAAAGAATAAATGTAAGGGTCGCAGTTGAAATCGAACCGAAGCATTCAGCGTGGCAATGAAGCATTTTACCACAGAGCTACGCCAGATCTCGGGACTACTTTTATTAAATAGACGCTAATCCTCGTGAAACGTCAATAGTGGTTGCAGTGCTGCCTACCAATTTTATAAACATTTCATATGTACTCCTTTGATACAGCCTCACGTCGGGTTAACGTCAATTGTGGTGGGGTGCCATGCGCTGAAGTTGATTTATGTAGCAGTGTCCAGGACCAGCAACCTCGCGAGCACCAGCGCTTCATATCAGCCTCTGGTGTTGCTAATACGCATGGTCCAGTTGACATCGTTGCGCAAGAGCAAACAACTGGTTATATAAACATCTGCAACTCTTCAACATCTGCCTGTGCGTGCAACATTTGCACATATATTTAGCGTCATTTCATGACGTGTCGCTCAATAAAAAAATTGCAACACGGTCACTTTCCCTCCGCATGCTTCGCATAACGTCGATTCCCAGGTACGTGGGATCTGGCGAATTTTTTTCAGTGCTTGAGGGTATCTGGTCTTAAGGTCTGAGCAGGCAAAGTAGAACTCCATGATAATCGAAGGCGATAACAAAATGTGGCCACGCATTTTACGATATAAAATAGTTGCACCTATTCTTCTTGAACGCCGGTCACGCAAAGTTTAAAGAAATGAAAATGCGTTTCAGGATCGATTTCTTGGACCGTTGTACGATAGTTCAGGTTAGCTTAATGACGTTGTCACAGAACGAGCGCTAAAAAGAGAGCGCGCCGCCAAATCCTTGCGACAACGGGCGGTAGAAACGCCGCGAGGTAAAAAGAAAAAAAAAGAAAGCAAACATCCAAGGCTCCCGGGCGCGCGCTCTCCCCGCAGAAGCACGGCTTCGCAGACGAACCTCCTCACCCCACATCGGCGGCCCAGCAAGCCCGCGATTTTTCCAGAAAGAAGTGGGCGGGGCCATACCGAGTTGACTCACCGGCCGGAGAGGGCATTCCAACTGTCTCGCCCTCTTCCCAGCTTTCGCCGCGTATCGCGCCGACGAAATGACCAGAAATTTCTGGAAGGTGGCGCGGAAGGTATTTAATCGAGCGGCCGAGACGACAGAACAGGAGGTGACGGAAGTTAACGCCAGAGCGCGTAGGAATTCCGCCGTGTAGTCGGCGAAGGTTCTGCCCGTAGTGACAGAACAGGAGGAGACGGAAGTGAGCGCCAGAGTGCGTAGAGAGTCCGCTGTGTAGTCGGCGAAGTTTTGGTCCGTAGGGACGGCTCGAGCTACAGGCAAGAGCGTGGGTTTACCGCTATCGAGCGAAGACGCGGGCAACAGCTGCGTGTGTGAAGCCGACGGATTTCCGGCGAAGAAGCTTGAAGCTTGGAGAGTGGCCCTTTGAGGACGCGAGGTTTCCGGGGAGAGAACTTCGAGAGCTGCGGAACGACAACAACGCTGGACTTTGAGTGAGTGATTCTCGGAAGAGTATCATTCAGACTTTTGTTCCAAGGACTGTGGACTGAATAGGTTTTATATCTCTTTAGTCTTTAAGTGTCTTGGTTGTTCAATGCATGCGACTGCATTGAAGTGCGTATTGTTGTCTGTGTCCGTTGTTTCAAGTGTGGTTGATTGTACTGTGTAGTACATTGTCTGTTTGGTGACGTATTGTATGTAACTATTGTGGAGTGTGCATACGTGTGTATTGTTTTTGATCTGCCGTTAATGAGAATATAATTTTGTTTGTTTATCAACTCTCGGCTCTGTCTTGTTCTTTGGGCCACAGCCGGCGTCCGCTGGCGCACCAATAAGGACCACTTCTAAATTGTCCACGCTTTCGTGGTGCGGTTCGGGGGGCCGATACTTCGGCTCTTGGAATTAGCCCGGCGATCGCCTCCCTAATAAACGGGACAGGTGTGACAATTAATCTGGCGTCCGCGACAGGACCTTTTGGTGCACAGTGTGTCCAAAGTAGTGAGAAAGAGCCTCGAGTTGTTGATAGTGCTATCGGAACGATTTTGTGTGTTGTTTAGTGTTCTCGTTAACGAGTGCAGGAGAGTGTTCCGATAGACTGATTTAGGCAGATACTTTTTGCACGCGGCAAGGTTGTATTTGCGAGTTGCGAGACACAATGGATCTCGAAAAGTTAGTTGCGCTTGGTGAGAAGATGGGTCTTTCCGGCGCCGAACTACGGAAATGGGTAAGCCAGAAGGAGAAAGAGGCGGTGGAGAGAGAGAGGTTGGCGGCAGAGAGGGCCAAGGAAGAAAAGGCAGCTGAGTTGGAGAGAGAAAGGCTGGCCGCTGAAAGGGCGAGAGAAGAAAGAGAAGCAAAGGAGCGACAGCAGAAAGAAGAAAGAGAAGCAAAGGAGCGACAGCTGAAAGAAGAAAGAGAGGCAAAAGAGCGACAGCTGAAGGAAGAAAGAGAGCAGCAATTGAAGTTGGAGCTGGAGAGAGAAAAGTTGGCAGCCGAAAGGGCGAGAGAAGAAAGAGAAGCGGAGATGGCTGAAAGGGAGCGGCAGCGGCAACACGAGATGGAACTCGAGCGGCTCCGTTTGCAACAGCGAAGTGAAACTCCCGTCCAAGCTAGAGTTGAAAGCAGCGAACGGGAAGATCACGGCTTCCGCTTGAACCCAAGCAAGCTGCTCGTAGCGTTTGATGAAAGGAAGGATGACCTAGACGCGTACCTCCACCGATTTGAGACGATTGCGAAGAGCCAGAATTGGCCGGAACATCAATGGGCAACTGCTTTGAGTACTTGCTTGAGTGGTGAAGCGCTCAGTGTGTACGGTAGGCTGACGCCGACCGATGCAGCCAACTACGCAAAGGTGAAAGCTGCTTTGTTGAAGCGATTTAGATTCACTGTGGAAGGATTCCGGGACAGATTTCGGACAGGAAAGCCAGCTGATGGTGAGACGGCTACGCAGTATGCCGCCCGACTTTGCCATTATTTCGACAGATGGATTGAACTTTCAGGGACAGCACAGGAGTACGAGGAGCTTAGAGAGCTCCTAATTAGAGAACAATTTCTTACTAGTTGCCACCCGAGCCTGTCGCTGTACTTGAAAGAAAGGAAGGCTGAGTCGCTTGAAGGAATGCTTGAATTGGCTGATCAATTCTTGGAAGCGCAAGGTGGAACTAATTTGGCCAAGGTAAAGAAGGAGTGTCCCGATGATTCGAAGAAATTGGCTCCCGAAGAAAAGAAGCGTGCACCCGAGAGCATTCCGCGATGTTTTCTGTGCAACCGAGTGGGTCATCGCGCGAAAAACTGTCGAACGATCTTTACGAGCCCTACGGCAGTAAAATGTTTTAAGTGTGGTCAGACTGGGCACAAAGCAGATGCATGTCGGAACGGAGTGAGTCAAACTCACCAGGTATCCTGTGTGCAAGCGGCACCGAAATCTGATAATAATGCCGTCACTGATGGATTCGTAGAATTGAAAAATGGGGAGAAAATTCCTATTGTTGGTGCTGTAATGTCAAAACAGCCAACCGGTGCTTCGAAGGGAATGCCAACGCTGCCTGGAAAAGTTGCGGGCAAAAAGATTACGGTGTTAAGAGATACCGGCAGTTCCACTGTTATCGTGCGGAGAGATTTGGTACGGGAAAGGGAGTTAACAGGCAAAACGAAACCGGTTTGCTTAATTGACCGTACAGTTCGGATGCTTCCCGAAGCAGAAATTGAGGTTGAAACCCCGTACTTCAGCGGGAAGGTTACTGCTTTATGCATGACGACTCCCCTGTATGACCTTGTCATCGGAAACATCGACGGGGCGCGAGGGCCGAATGATCCAGAATGGTTGGGAGAAGACCCGAAGATAGAGCCCTCGCCAACACAGCGGCCGCGAGACACAGTGAAGGAACATCCCGTGACGGATCTCACTAGAGCCCAAGGTGAAGCTGCGGCGCAAGAGACAGCGAAGGAGAAGACGATCGTGTCGAATCAGTTCACGGGCCGAGCAACCGGACTTACGTCGGTACGACCTCAACCGACCGACAGTGTAAAGGAGACGGAGTTGGCCAGCCGGGAAAAAAGTAGAGGCATGATCAAGCGGGTAAATAAACAGACAGGACCCGTCGAATGTAATGACGCGTTAACGGTGTCGGAAGAGACAACGATGGCTGAGACGACGCCTCAGATATCGTCGTTGGAAAGGGCTCGCCGAAAAAGAACGTGGAAGCACAAGAAGAGATCGAGCGAGCACCGCAAAAAGGGGCGCAAGCGCTGTTCGAAGTACTCAAGATAGGTGCTGAGGTGGAATCAGAATGTGTTTGGCAGGGCTGAGTGACATATGTTGTGTTAATGTTCTTGTTATCCTGTGTCACAAGTGTCGAAGTGTTGTGCTGTGATGTGATGTATAGTGTTGTATAATTGTTGGATAGACAGAACTTTGTACGTTTGTATTGTTTAGAATGTGTGATAAAGTGTTGTAGGCATGTACCTGTGGCTATATTTCATGTGTTGTGGAATTGAACTACATTGTACGATTGTATTGCGTGATATATATTGTGAATGTGACGTGTCACGAGCGACTGATGGTGTTACAGTCTGTGAGAGTGTGTGGTGACTTTCCGCGCTCGTTTGTGTGGTTTTGAATATTATGAGATAATATTCTTAAAGTGGGGGGCAGTGTCACAGAACGAGCGCTAAAAAGAGAGCGCGCCGCCAAATCCTTGCGACAACGGGCGGTAGAAACGCCGCGAGGTAAAAAGAAAAAAAAAGAAAGCAAACATCCAAGGCTCCCGGGCGCGCGCTCTCCCCGCAGAAGCACGGCTTCGCAGACGAACCTCCTCACCCCACATCGGCGGCCCAGCAAGCCCGCGATTTTTCCAGAAAGAAGTGGGCGGGGCCATACCGAGTTGACTCACCGGCCGGAGAGGGCATTCCAACTGTCTCGCCCTCTTCCCAGCTTTCGCCGCGTATCGCGCCGACGAAATGACCAGAAATTTCTGGAAGGTGGCGCGGAAGGTATTTAATCGAGCGGCCGAGACGACAGAACAGGAGGTGACGGAAGTTAACGCCAGAGCGCGTAGGAATTCCGCCGTGTAGTCGGCGAAGGTTCTGCCCGTAGTGACAGAACAGGAGGAGACGGAAGTGAGCGCCAGAGTGCGTAGAGAGTCCGCTGTGTAGTCGGCGAAGTTTTGGTCCGTAGGGACGGCTCGAGCTACAGGCAAGAGCGTGGGTTTACCGCTATCGAGCGAAGACGCGGGCAACAGCTGCGTGTGTGAAGCCGACGGATTTCCGGCGAAGAAGCTTGAAGCTTGGAGAGTGGCCCTTTGAGGACGCGAGGTTTCCGGGGAGAGAACTTCGAGAGCTGCGGAACGACAACAACGCTGGACTTTGAGTGAGTGATTCTCGGAAGAGTATCATTCAGACTTTTGTTCCAAGGACTGTGGACTGAATAGGTTTTATATCTCTTTAGTCTTTAAGTGTCTTGGTTGTTCAATGCATGCGACTGCATTGAAGTGCGTATTGTTGTCTGTGTCCGTTGTTTCAAGTGTGGTTGATTGTACTGTGTAGTACATTGTCTGTTTGGTGACGTATTGTATGTAACTATTGTGGAGTGTGCATACGTGTGTATTGTTTTTGATCTGCCGTTAATGAGAATATAATTTTGTTTGTTTATCAACTCTCGGCTCTGTCTTGTTCTTTGGGCCACAGCCGGCGTCCGCTGGCGCACCAATAAGGACCACTTCTAAATTGTCCACGCTTTCGTGGTGCGGTTCGGGGGGCCGATACTTCGGCTCTTGGAATTAGCCCGGCGATCGCCTCCCTAATAAACGGGACAGGTGTGACAGACGTTATTATAAGAGATGTTTGTAGTTCTCATTTGCCAGTGAATTGGTGCTACAATACACCACGAATAAAATAGTTGACCAGGCGTTCGTCTTCCGCGCCGCTTGGTAACGTTGTAATTGAATCGTGCGATATCTTGGGACGAAGCGACTAGAATTTCAGCGTCTCGCTTCCCTCCTGGAAGCTGACGCAATGCGACATACTACACAATTGGAGCGTGAGGGAGGGCAAAGTTGAGTTTTTCAATTGCCGACTAAGGATCCGCGTCCTTCTTTTTTTTGTCCCCCCTTCCTGTCGGCTTTGCAAAGCACTCGCGGGAACGGCATGAGAAAAGGCAAACGGTTCGACAAGCCACCACCGGGGCCTTCGCATCAGGACCCGAGCCCCAACCCGAAACTTGTTTAGCCGAGGTCCTTTGGGAGCGCCGGCTGAGAAGCCCTCGCTTCCCCCGAATCCTCTCTTTTCCAACGGATTGCTCGGGGACATGCTGCGACGGCTGAAAGGGAGTGAGCCATGCCCAAGGCGCCAAGTTTCGAACTGCGAGGAGGGAGAATAGCGGGTCCGGCATAGTTTGCACGAGGCCTTGAGCCGTGTTCGAATGCCGGGAAGGCACGAGCCCCTCAGTAGGCTTCGCTGGGTCCCGAATCATCGGTGCACAGCAGGGTTGCTCGGCCCCGGGCGATTTGTCGCTGCTACGGAGGCCCACCCGCCTCGATCTTCAATTGTGCGTGCGGTTGTTGTGTGCGCGTGCGCGCGATGCGTGGAGGAGATGTACAGTCCGCTCATCGTGTTGTTGCCAGCAAAAGATGAGGAAGATGTGAAGTTCAGAAGTGTTGAAACTCGGATGAGTTGGTCATCTATGGACTTAGCTTGTATTAGCGTGGTGCATTATAAGAAGGAAATACGACACAGGGGTAGGCGCTAGAGAAAGGTTGGTAGCACCTACCTTTCTTTGCGTCTGAGTAATCTTTCCTTATTATATGTACCGCGCTAATACAAGCTAAGTCTAGCGAGAAATGACTCGTTCTCGACTGAAAAAGACGCTCACATTTGAAACCGGAAACTTCAGTGAGTCGTTCTGCGACATTCCTATTTGCAAATGTCACTGCTGCCTGTATAGTTTCTCTTGCTCTAAGGGATTTTTGGCGACCCCCGCCGAGACCAAAATGTTTTCACCGCCTGGCCGTATCAAGTCATTGCTTCGGCCGCAGGAACACCCGAGTAGGATTGATTTCATGCAGGTGATGTTCAGAACGCTTCCGCTCTCGGCCGTTGCACCAATAGCAGGAAAACGCGGTCAACGAGTAGGGTGTTCGTGTGGTGAGAACGTCACGAGCGCTTTCAGCTGGTGCGCGCGTTTCTCAGCGCTGGCGCGCGCACGCGGATCAAGAGCCGCGTGCAATATCTGTTGACTCGACTCGTCAAGGTTGCGCGTGCTAGCCGGTGTTGGGCGCGCCCCACTCTCCAACTGAGATGGCGGGGAGAGGGTGAACAAGCGAGGCTTCCTCCTTTTCCACCACTCTTCTGATCGGCTTCGGCGGCGGCCGATCTTGACTGACGCTGCGAGTTGGCGGCCGCCGCCTCGCCTGTCGGTCAATTGAGTTACGCCTGGGTCCTTTGCGGCCGGCCGCGCTAAATTAGATGAGGGGACCGCTTGCCTGCCGCGCCCCTGGCTCGTCGGCAAATAGAAGACCGCTTGGGGTTCCCGGCCTCGTTTTGCAGGTCTGCATCCTCCTCCCCGTCGCCGTTTTTCCTTGCCGCTGGCCCCTCGGCGTCTGTTGGTCTGCCTCGCACAGTCTCCTGCCATTCTTGTTTTTGCGTGGTGCGCTTATTTGGTGCTGCGATCTTCGGACGCCTCGGATGCCGCCCTAAGCGAAACTTTGTGCCGTTTGGGTGCTGGCCGTTCGCTTCTCGGTGATGTTTGCTCCTGCTCTTTGTCCGACGGATGGGGGGAAGGGGTGAGAAAAGTGGTGCGTTCCAAGGCATGCGTGCAAAACGGGAACATGGTAGTTTCTAGCGTGCGTCTTTATTTCACCAGCAAGTCAAGCATCGTGCGAGCTAATCACAAAAATCGTTTTTTTTTTTCAGCATAAGCAGCGTTAAAGCTTATCAGCGTACGGCGGTGAAAACTGGTAGTCAGCGCCATATTAAGACCAGAAAGGCAACTGCACTAAAATTTTATTGTCGGTCTATAGATCTTGCAACTTAGCTGCACATTTCTTATCCTTTATATTTTTATTTGTTACTCAAATTTAATCGTCGCTTGTGCTTCTGTGACTTCAAAAGAAGCCAAACTCACGTCGTCTGGTGCTGCCTCAATCGAGGCGTTACCATGGCCTCCCAACACCCATGTGTCGACCGGCTTCCGGTTGACCTACAAGCACGATACGATCTTCATAGCGTGCACTTTGCGTCATTCATGATTGTTCGCGCGCTGATTCAGTTATTCTGTTGAAACAATAAACGATCGTGTCGCTTGCATCACCTCGTATTTATAGCAGCTGAAAGGATTCCATTTTTTATTTCAGACGCCTTCTAATTAGCCCTCACGCCCATATTTTTTTAGAGGAAGACTGAATATGTTTTTAGTTTATGCACGCTTCCAAAACCGATATATCTCGACTTGACTTGGCCCGACTAGGGGTACGACTGCGTGTTTAATTAATACCAACTTACTGCTGCGTTGGCCGTCAAAAGGGTCAACGAAGCAGCGCGCTTCGCTCACGAAGCCTGCTGCAGTGCTGAAACTGCGTATACCCGAGTTTCGCTGCACGATGCCACATTAGAATGCATAGCAGCGTGCCTATTGGACCTGTAAACTTTTCAATGTCTCATTATGATCTCAACTTCGGCCGCGATGAAGTGCGAACTTCGATGCGTCACTTGTCGTCAGGCGTTGCTTTTACAAATGCCTTAGTGAAACACAATCTTATGCACTGCCCTTTAAAAGCGAGAAACTGGCTTTGAGTGCTGTTTAAGAGAGACTTCATAGAGATTACACTAAAAAAGAAATTGAGTGACTCACGAGAACTTGTACATCTTACTACTGAACTATGCGACCACCTGCGATTACACGGTTTCTTTTTTCTTTCTCTATTTCTTTTTCTCTCTTTCTTGCTTTCTTTCTCTCTTTCTTGCTTTCTTTCTCTCTTTCTTGCTTTCTTTCTCTCTTTCTTGCTTTCTTTCTCTCTTTCTTGCTTTCTTTCTCTCTTTCTTGCTTTCTTTCTCTCTTTCTTGCTTTCTTTCTCTCTTTCTTGCTTTCTTTCTCTCTTTCTTGCTTTCTTTCTCTCTTTCTTGCTTTCTTTCTCTCTTTCTTGCTTTCTTTCTCTCTTTCTTGCTTTCTTTCTCTCTTTCTTGCTTTCTTTCTCTCTTTCTTGCTTTCTTTCTCTCTTTCTTGCTTTCTTTCTCTCTTTCTTGCTTTCTTTCTCTCTTTCTTGCTTTCTTTCTCTCTTTCTTGCTTTCTTTCTCTCTTTCTTGCTTTCTTTCTCTCTTTCTTGCTTTCTTTCTCTCTTTCTTGCTTTCTTTCTCTCTTTCTTGCTTTCTTTCTCTCTTTCTTGCTTTCTTTCTCTCTTTCTTGCTTTCTTTCTCTCTTTCTTGCTTTCTTTCTCTCTTTCTTGCTTTCTTTCTCTCTTTCTTGCTTTCTTTCTCTCTTTCTTGCTTTCTTTCTCTCTTTCTTGCTTTCTTTCTCTCTTTCTTGCTTTCTTTCTCTCTTTCTTGCTTTCTTTCTCTCTTTCTTGCTTTCTTTCTCTCTTTCTTGCTTTCTTTCTCTCTTTCTTGCTTTCTTTCTCTCTTTCTTGCTTTCTTTCTCTCTTTCTTGCTTTCTTTCTCTCTTTCTTGCTTTCTTTCTCTCTTTCTTGCTTTCTTTCTCTCTTTCTTGCTTTCTTTCTCTCTTTCTTGCTTTCTTTCTCTCTTTCTTGCTTTCTTTCTCTCTTTCTTGCTTTCTTTCTCTCTTTCTTGCTTTCTTTCTCTCTTTCTTGCTTTCTTTCTCTCTTTCTTGCTTTCTTTCTCTCTTTCTTGCTTTCTTTCTCTCTTTCTTGCTTTCTTTCTCTCTTTCTTGCTTTCTTTCTCTCTTTCTTGCTTTCTTTCTCTCTTTCTTGCTTTCTTTCTCTCTTTCTTGCTTTCTTTCTCTCTTTCTTGCTTTCTTTCTCTCTTTCTTGCTTTCTTTCTCTCTTTCTTGCTTTCTTTCTCTCTTTCTTGCTTTCTTTCTCTCTTTCTTGCTTTCTTTCTCTCTTGTGCTTCTGTGACTTCAAAAGAAGCCAAACTCACGTCGTCTGGTGCTGCCTCAATCGAGGCGTTACCATGGCCTCCCAACACCCATGTGTAGACCGGCTTCCGGTTGACCTACAAGCACGATACGATCTTTCATAGCGTGCACTTTGCGTCATTCATGATTGTTCGCGCGCTGATTCAGTTATTCTGTTGAAACAATAAACGATCGTGTCGCTTGC
>NC_051165.1:271041651-271184151 GCF_013339725.1 Rhipicephalus microplus
AGCGGAGCGGGTGCTAAATTGCGAGTCCGATTCCGAGACTCGATGCCTGAAGGATCATTAATTATGCGTTCTTTGTTTGCACGGGCCGTGAACTGGGGTACACATAGTTCCCGAAATGACAAAAAAAATGAGATAAGGAGACATGTATAACATCCAAGAAACACGCGCCAGAGTGGTTTTATGCATTGCTGGGGTCGCCGCTCAGGCCACTCGTGCGAAGTCGACGGCGCAGAAATATCAACGTGCCAGACAGGGCCTCGCACTTGTAAAACAGGGCGAATAATGTACAAAAAATAAGAGGTGTCCGAAAATGCAGGAAATAAAAAAAAGCGTTTCTGAACCGTAAGAAAATTTGGTGATTGGGACAGAGATGAGAGAGGTGGGAAGAGGATGGCGTACTAAAGTATATCGCACTTACACTCTCGGAAAGTAAATAATCGCGCGGCAACTTGAGAGACGAGACTTCTCGAGAATGACCTTTTCTTCGCCCACTAGCTTGTCGCTCCGTTTTGGGCCGTCGCGCCACTCGAAGCAGGATGTTCAATGGCGACGAGGACCACTTGGGCACTTCGCGCAGTATGCTTGTTGTGTCATCTCGCCATGGTCGTGCCCAGATTATTTTTATAAAAGATTTTGCGCTATTTTTCGACAAATTCTCTTTTACCTTTTTTTTAAGGACGTATCTGTAGCGGATCGCGTATTTTTTTCCCCCCCTAAAGCTGTCCTCAACTCTTCATATTCATTTCTTCTTTCTGTAGTGCGTCCTTTCTTTCCGGCTCGTAGCCGTCTTGCAATTGCCTCCGCTTTTTTTTTTCAAAAAATTATTTATATCATTTTTCGTAGTTTCGTGATAGATATACTTTGAAACGCTTTAAAGCGTTGCGGCCGAGTTACACTGAAGCGTGTCATGATCGCACGCAGGCAGGCGCGAAGGAGCTTCAAGGAGTAGCCGAAAAAAAAATAGCAAAGGAGTGGTCAGGCGAGAGTTGCTTCGTCTCAGAAAACATTAAAAAAAATAAACAACCGGAAGGCTTTAAGGAAGTGGATATACAAATTTGGAACTATATTGCACACCGGGCTGTTCGGGGGAAACATATTGGAATATGCATGCCCGAATGTACAGAGACTGGAATGAATGGCAGAACATCTTGAGCGGAGATTGCAATCGACAGGCGGTTATGTACGAAACGCCGAGGCTAATGGTCCGTTCCGAAACCGCGAATTTCGCTTCAGTCGCTGCTCCGCTGCTCTCTGTGAATTACGCGAATACTTTCACACTTGTTCGTTTTGATCACTCTCGCATACAGCTTTCACGCCAGGCGTTTCTAAAGAAAATGATAAAACTCGTGTTGGTTGAGGCGTCGAGAAGTCTCTTGCGTGTATGTCAATAAGAATTCGTAAATAGGCGCAGCTTAGCGTCTTGGTTCAGTCTTTTTAAGTGCTATTGAATCCAGATGGCCGCTTCGTACACCAGTCATTCTCGAAAGTTTCATGCGAGTTTGAACGGTCAGGCAACATAATGAAATGCCAGGAGAGGGACATAAAAGTAAAGAAAACAATGAGGGGGATGTTAACAATACTTGAGTCTTAGATTTCCGGCCCTTCACGGGAATTTGTATTCCGGCCCTTCACAGGAATTCGTAAAATGAGAGTTTAAGAGAATGCAGCGGTGACCAGGAAGAAGGGAAAAAAAAAGCTTCGAAAACTTTGTTTCATGCGATGATTCAGTCCAACGGATTGCAAAAAAGTGTTTCAGTGTATTCTGGTGCGATATCGAGCCACGTTTATGTTTGAATGGTTGTTGTTTTCAACAGAGTTCAGTTGTCACGCATGTTTATTGCAGAAGTAAGAGATTTGCGACACTTCCAACACTGGCAATGGGATTTGCTGAATTGGCCGACTCGTTCAAAGTTAGTCTTCAGATATATTGCGAACATGCTTGACATCACGATGTTCAAAAGATGCTGTAGAAATGATCAAATCTCCAGCAGGGAGTTGGAGCACGGTTTAAAGCGCGTTGAATAGTGCGCGCAGTGCCGAAAAGACATTCAGTTTCCTTTTATCGTAAGCCTCCTGGGGAGCTATTGTTGAATTGTCCGTCTGACGAACTTGTACAGTGTCAATTTTTTATGAAAGGGAACACGGCGACGCATGGCCTGCGTGCTCCGGCGGCTGCTGGCAGCGCGTTCAAGTGGGAGGGAGAGCAATCACAGTTTATTTTGGCGTCATCTCGTGGCGAGCGAAACAACCATTCGTTGGTGATATAGAGCGGCATGCTTGAAACCCCTGCCCCTTCAAGGTGATTACTAGCTTTCGCGTAATCGCCTTGAAGTGGGAGGGGCTCGCAATCATGCCGCTGGTTCCATATCAGCAACGAATGGTTGTTTTGCTCGCCGCGAGATGGCGCGAGAAGAAACTGTGGTTGCTATCGCTCCCGCTTGAACGCGCTGCCAGCAGCCGCCGGAGCGCGCCGACCACGCACTGCCATGTTCCCTTTCAGAAAAATTGACACTGTACATTTCAGTGGAAAGCACTCGAGAAAGCCGGGACATCATCGCGCTCTTAACACCATCTACGCACCTCACCTGCATAGCAAGCGCACCCAGCGCAAGAAGGAAAGTGGGCGAAAGGTAGTGTCACGGAATACTAAAACACACTTGAGAAGTGTGTCCTTGCATATATGAGCGTGTCCCAGAGGCTTTCGAGTGATGTAGAGAATGCATAGGAACATGCACAGGTTCTCTTAGCCGGCAGTCGAATTAAACCTAATTCAAGGGCTAACGCGATCACAGAACCAGAACCGATGCAAGGTCTTCGAGATTTGCGTGACCAAAGGCAGATCTTGGGCTATGTTCATCGAGTTGAAGCGCAATCCGTCCCTCTAATTTGCCTTGAGAGCTGTGAAAGCTCAGTGACGTCAAAATGACGTTGCGGAAGAAGAACCAGAAACGGGGGCCAAGCTCCGAACGATCAGTGGTGGCCTAAATCGACATTCCATTATAGAAACACGTTGAAAACAGCTCACCAGGCTTATGTCTCTCACGTAAGTAGTACCGTTAAGATGCAACTGTTATGTACAGTCGTGACCACACTTGCGTAGAGGGCGCGAGCAGCCGCGGTTTATTGTCCTGCTGGGTGTGACACCTTGAGTCAGTCTCGGGCTCTGGCGTGGTCAGCATATATCTACTACTACTAGGCCGTATGAGCTCCCGATACACCACTTCAAAGCCCGAAACTGCCTCAAGGTGTCACCCTGCAGAGCAAAAACAGGCTGCTTGCGCTCTCCACACAAACGTGGCCGCGGCTGTACTGCAAATACCTGCCAAATGCAACTCCACCCCATTATTTTTTTATGTAATAGTAAATTGAGAAGCCTATTATGATGCCCACAAATTGAATTCGCGTAAACCTTGGACAAAATGAGGGCCGAGAATTGGGCCGTAAGTTTCTAATTAGCGCCTCAGCGAGCTTGCGAGGATATCTCTCGACTCCATAGAGCCTCGAGATGCAGGCAAAAGCAGGTCAGCGGAGGCATCGTTAATTGATCACTCGCACGTTCCTTGTTCTTCACTGTTTGCGGAGTCTCGGTAGTTGCATGTACTTTTTTTTTAACCAAGTGCTGGAGCCGGCTGTGTGTAGCAGAACTATCGCAGAGTCAGGCCCAAGCAGCGGCTGCTGGGTGGTTTCTTTCTATCTTTCCTTCCCACTCCAAGTCCCGCCGCGTGTGCTTAAAAATGGATATTTAAACCATCGCAGGCTCTCCGTTACCGAACAACGTGCCGCGTCCTTCTCGATTCACCTTCGCTTCTGCAGTTCTTGCTTCTCCTCTTGAGAGTTGTCGACAGCTGCTCCCAGCGTTTTCTCAGCCTCCGCACGCTATAGACTTTAAACTAGCTTTTCGTATCGGTCTTACTTATTCTTTTATCTAACATACATATCTTCATTTTGTGTTACGGCTTTTGTTCTTTTCTGTTCTTTTGTTTTCTTTTGCTCCCTTCATCACCTTTCAAGTTGCTCGTCAGCTGCTTCCTTCAGCAACTCGGCCTTATTGCGCCCCCCTTTGGCTCAAGCCGGCGCTAAAACGAGTAATTGCACGAAACGACGAAGACATGCAAAAAAGGATCTCTATAAATCTGTTTTAAGCGAGTGAAATCTGGGATAGTGGTGCCTATATATATTTTTAAATTTTTTTTTACTCAGAAACACCTTACGGTGTGCTTTGCTATACAGGATGGCCTAGTGCTTTCTTTCTCTCTCCCTCACTCTCTCCACGTTACCTTCAAGATTTTAGTTTTTTTTTGCTGTAGTTTTTTCAGCCACGCAATCTGGGGGTTCTCCTTATGGATGCGTCAATTGAACGAGAGAAAGGAGGAAACAGGAGAGAAAAAGCATATCGAAGCAAAGGGCAAGCCCTGACGTTTGCTGAGAGAAGTAGATTAAGCGAAAGCTTGTAAAATGAAAGATACGTTGCGAAGTCCGCCCTTGGGGCAAAAGAAGATGCCCCGTCGTTCGTCGAGAAACCTAGACAGTTTCTCCATGCTCGTTACTTTGTTTTTGCGTGGAACCTTAGGCACCTCTTGTACGTCTCCTTTCATCTCTCCACACTCGCGGCAGCCACATTACACACACTGCGAGTCAGTTGCGTCGACGCTAAGCTTGGCAGGCCGTTTTTCTCGACGTCTGCCGGCAACACGTGCGGAGAATGTGACTTTTCAGAAACATTGCTTTTCTCTCGGTGAGGAGGTGTATCGGAATAGATTCACTCCGACGCGGGGAGTGTAAGTGAAGCGTTATGCATGAGTGCGCTGGGATGAAGAACTTTGTTATACGTTTGAGCGAGGTGGCGATCGCGCTGACGAAGTGGGTTATTTGACGTAACTCCATAGGCAGCAGCGTGGGTCACCTTGTGAGAGCACAGTACGCGATTGAACGGCTGATAGAACCTCGTTTAGGCAATCGCGCATTAATGGGCAGTCTGTCGCTCGGTATCCGAACGCGTTCGGGTCCCTCCATTCGTGGTTTAATGATGCTTATTACGTAACGAACGAGGGAGAGAGTTTCAGATTGGTGACGTTATTCGTGATGGTCGTGAAAAGAAGCTTCAAACAGCCTGGCTTGGCCTGCGACCGCACCTCTGCCTGCTTCTGATATCTATGATATTTTTCTGGTGTATCTTATGTGATTCATGAAGGGGAAAAAAAGAGAAAAGTGAGCCCCGTAACTTTCTGCATCAGAGTACGACACCTCAACAGTAGCTCACAAGGGATGCAGCAAGGAGGGATTAGAAGGATAGGATTAAAAGGTAAATAAATCGAGAGAGAGGAAGGAGAGAGCGAGGCGCAGGGACAGCGAATGCTAGAAAACGATGGAAGTGAATAGGAGATAGGAAAGATGGACATGGTCGCATGAGTCCGAGGACGGCGCACCACTCAGCGAGAGCTCTTGTCGCCGTCAGGAGATGGCGTAGGGGGAGCCCAGGCGGTCAGAGCTGCGCTGTCGTCGGATATCGCGGGGGCACAACCAGTCGGCACGAAATCCAGCGAGCTGGCATGCAAGTCGTTCTAGATGACAGGTATTCGAAATGGAGTCACGACGCTCATGGTTTGCAGAATCAGACTGTGTCGTCGAAAGCATAAAATCAATGTTAACTGCCCTGTCGCGGTGGTCCAGTGGCTAAGGTTCTCGGCTGCTGACCCGCAGGTAGCGGGATTGAATCCTGGCTGCGGCAGCTGAATTTCCAATGGAGGCGAAAGTGCTTGAGTCCCATGTACATTAATTTAGGTGTATGGTAAAGAACAGCAGGTGGTCGAAATTTCTGGAGCCTTACACTACAGCGTTTCTCATAATCATATCGTGGTTTCGGGACGTTGGAACTCAGATATTATAATTGATGTGAGCTGTTTTTGAACACACTCAGTATATTACTCTGATGCAGTTAGTTCTGGAAGTGTCAGCTAGGCACTAAAAAACATGGATGACATATTTTCGATAGTTACTGTGGAGATGTTAGTGTGGCTCATCCTTTGACTTGCTACGAGAAAGAACACCAGGAAGAATACCAGAAAGGAGCAGTACACAAAGAAAGGTAAAGTTGTAAGAACAATGAACCACATCACTCAGAAACAATATCATACTTGAAGCAATTGCGTGTGCTGGAGTAAGATAGACAGAACCTACTGTTTTGACAAAAAAAAATGAGGTCAGAGTTGGTAAGTCTCGCGGTTTTCCTGGTAGCTGGATGGTCAATTCTTATCGCTTCTCCGTGATTGTTGAATTTAAATCAATTGAGTTTATTTGAAACAGGTTTGCAAGGATGACAGGCATAAACTAGTTTTTGACTTTTCCTCTCTTGCACCCGTTACAATATAAGCTGAATTAGACAACTTGAGAAAAACCTGGTCCTCTCACACACTGGGCAGTTTCACAGTGGTCGAACAGAAGCGCGCCGTATTCATAATGCATTAAATAACAAAACAGCAATAACAGTGAATAACCACGGTCAAAATTAATGAACAGGGTTATGTGGAAATATTTGAAAAACAGTGGAGAAAGTAGCGTTCAGTTGTGTTTGTATACATTCTATCCTATAATAGTAATGACAATAGCAAAGTACCACAGGAGTCGCCGATTGCAATTTATTTTGTTGCACGAGGGCGTGGCGTAGGCAAAGAACCTCGCCGACCGCATTACCTGCGACCTACGATAGAGGGCCTTGCCAACGCTCGCACGCTCTTGTCCTCGTTATGTACGTGCAGACGCAGTGGCGCGGGCTCGACACCGCCATCGAATGGCCCCATTTTAAAGAAAGGAGGACGCTCGTATGGGAATGCCACCCCCCTTGTCCCGGTGTCCCCAGAATCCGCGATCCACCCATCTTCACTGGCGCTGATGGCACTGACGTGGAGGACTGGCTCGCCATTTACGACCGCGTGAGCGTCCCCAACAAATGGGACGAGGACGGCAAGCTGACCAACTTGGTGTTTTACCTTGCCGGTGTCGCCAGTTTGTGCTACAACAACCACGCGTCCGATTTTGACACCTGGTCCGATTTCAAGACCGCAATCGTCAACGTCTTCGGCCGCCCTGCTGTTCGCAAGCTGCAAGCCGAGCAGCGCTTGCGTGAACGTGCTCAGGAGGCTGGTGAGTCATTCACCAGCTATATTGAAGATGTCCTCGACCTATGTAACAAATCCAATCACACCATGTCCGAGTCTGACAAGATCCGAAACATCATGAAAGGCATCGACGATGATGCCTTCACGATGCTGCTCGCCAAAAACCCCGGCACGGTGGCTGAGGTCATCACACTGTGCCAGAGCTACGAGGAGCTCCGCCGGCAGCGTTCGATGACCCGACGCTCCCCACCACGAGCTGCAACGCTTGCTGGCTTGGAGGCCAGTTGTGACCAAGTGTCGTTGATGGCAGAACTGAAGTCCTTTATCCGTGAGGAAATCGCGCGTCAGTTCTCCCTCCTGCCCTTTTCCCACCAACCAGCTGTTCAACAATCGGCTACTACCCTTCTCCCTCCCATCCGCCGAGCGATTGAACAGGAAATAGCGGAGGTAATGCCTGCTTACCACCCCCAACAGCCTCCGGCTCCTGCGTCCCTGAGTTACGCGCAAGTGGTCGCCAGGCCACCCCAAGTCGTTCAAGTACCCGCCCCTCTGACCTACGCTGAAGCTGCTGCACGACCTCCGTCCGTTGCAGCGGGTATGCCCGCTACGTATGTTGACGTAACCCCTCAGCCTCAGCTTCAGTCCACCATGCAGCCACCGTTCCGTCCATCAGCCCTTGCGACATGGGTGAGACCTACCCCGGTGAACAGATGGCGCACACCCGACAACCGGCCCATCTTCTTTGCCTGCGGTTACGCCGGTCACGTGGCCCGTTATTGCCATCGCGTACAGCCGGCTCCAATTTCTTCATCTGTTGCTGGCCAACTCAGCCGTCCTTATCGCGAAGAACCGCCGTCTATGCCACCTCAATCTCGCCCAGGTCCATCTCGAAGATCACCGTCTCCACGACGCCGTTCCCTGTCTCCCATGCGGCCAAGTGCGGCAGCTCATGAGCGGGAAAACTAGTCGTCGCAGTCCCTGAGGCAAGGACTGCGACGCTATCGCAATGTGAAAGCCCTCAGAGCAGCCCCTCGAATGTCATTGACGTGCTTGTGGACGGTGTTTGTGCATCGGCTCTTATTGACACTGGAGCTGCCGTATCAGTTATGGACGAAAAACTCTGCCGCTTACTTCGAAAAGTGACGACGCCACTTTCTGGGTTATCCCTCCGTACTGCAAGTTTGCACCGGATTCGTCCTACAGCAGGGTGCACAGCTCGCGTTGTCATCCAGGACGTTCTGTATGTCGCCCAGTTCATCGTCATTCAGGCATGCTCTCATGACGTCATCCTGGGATGGGACTTTCTCTCCCGCCATGACACCGTCATCCATTGTGCCGCCGCCGAAATTGAGCTCTCACCCTTCTCGCATTTGACGCCAGAGGACAGTCCCCCGACACTGAGCAAGATTCTAACGAAAGACGATACAACAGTGCCTCCAAACTCGACGACGGCTGTGTCTGTCTACTGCGCTGGTCTCTCCGACACCGTTGGACTTCTTTCGCCATCTGACCGCGCTTGCAGCAGGAAAGGGTTGCTAGTACCTTTCGCGACCATGCAGGTCAACCAGGGCAACACTGCTATTTTTGTAACCAACCCGTTCTTGTACGCTGTTACCTTGCTTCGAGGGGAATGTCTCGGCAGTGTGGAACCAGTCGACGACGCACAAGTCCTGGACGTACCCGATGACACGCGCGCTCCCAGGTCGTGTACCATCAATGCTGTTTCCACTTCTGATTGGTCGTCTGCTGATGTATTTGGCCCCTCCATCGCTGACAACCTTACGGCCGTACAGCGTTCCCAACTTCTGGACCTGTTACAAGAATATCGTTCTTCTTTCGATGTCGGGCGAAGTTCTCTTGGTCGCACGTCCGTTGTTACGCATCGCATCGACACTGGTGCCCATCCACCTTTACGGCAACGTCCATATCACGTGTCGCCTGCTGAACGTCGAGTAATTAATGATCAGGTTGACGATATGCTCCGACGTGACGTTATTCGGCCCTCCGACAGTCCATGGGCGTCTCCTGTTGTTCTTGTTGCAAAGAAAGACGGTTCTGTGTGGTTCTGTGTGGACTACAGACGGCTCAATAAGATCACTCGCAAGGATGTTTATCCACTGCCACGCATCGATGACGCGATTGACAGCCTTCATGGAGCCGATTTTTTTTCTTCTCTCGATCTGCGCTCGGGGTACTGGCAAGTACCCATGGCTGACGACGCTCGACCAAAGACCGCCTTCGTCACGCCAGACGGCTTGTACGAGTTTAACGTCATGCCGTTTGGTCTATGTAATGCACCTGCGACCTTTGAGCGCATGATGGACACCGTTCTGCGCAACTTGAAATGGTACACGTGCTTGTGTTACCTCGACGATGTCATTGTCTTTGCTCCGGATTTCTCCACGCATCTCCAACGTCTGAAAGAAGTTTTCGCACGTGTGAGCAATGCCGGCTTACAACTAAATCTGAAAAAGTGCCGCTTTGCAGCACGGCAACTCACCATACTGGGGTACGTCGTGTCCAAAGACGGCATTCTTCCTGATCCTGCCAAGCTTCAGGCCGTGGCCGAATTCCCCAAACCTGCATCTGTCAAAGAACTGCGTAGTTTCGTGGGCCTGTGCTCATACTTCCGACGCTTCATACGAAATTTCGCCACGATCATATCACCGCTGACGAAGCTCCTTGGAAGCAACGGGCCCTTCAATTCGTGGTCATCCGAGTGCGACGACGCGTTCGCGAAGCTCCGCCATTTGTTGACGTCACCTCCCATTCTACGCCACTACGACCCTACAGCCCCAACGGAGGTGCACACGGACGCCAGTGGAGTAGGCCTCGGCGCTGTCCTGGCGCAGCGAAAACCCGGATTCCCTGAATATGTCGTAGCATATGCAAGCCGTACGCTCACGAGAGCCGAGAAAAACTACACCGTCACGGAGAAAGAGTGCCTGGCGATCGTCTGGGCTCTTACAAAGTTTCGACCTTATTTGTATGGTCGCCCATTCGATGTCGTCACCGACCATCATGCACTATGCTGGCTTTCATCATTGAAGGATCCCTCAGGCCGTCTCGCCCGTTGGGCTCTTCGCTTACAAGACTACGATATCCGCGTGCTGTACCGCAACGGACGCCAGCATGCTGACGCCGACGCCCTCTCGCGCTCCCCTCTGCCTGAAGGTGATGTGCTCTGCTCAGTATCCTTGGCTGCTGTTTCTGCCATTGATGTTGACATCATCGCTACCAAACAGTGAAAGGATAATTGGATCGGCCCGCTCATCGACATGCTCTCTGATCCATCCGCAACGCAATCCACGCGTGCATTGCGTCGTCAAGCTCGCCATTTCGCCATTCGTGACGGCCTCCTACACCGACGCAATTACGACGCCGACAGCCGGCAGTGGTTACTCGTGATACCCCGCAGTCTGCGGTCAGAGATATGTGAATCCTTCCATTATGATCCGCAATGCGCGCACTCTGGGGTATTCAAAACCTACCATCGCATTCGACAACGCTACTTCTGGCGCGGGATGTACCGCTATGTGCAGCAGTTCGTTCGCTCTTGCCTCACTTGCCAACGCCGTAAACCGTCAGCCCACATGTCGCACGCCAGTCTACAACCGTTACCTTGCCCTGACCGTCCCTTTGGGCGCGTAGGTATCGATTTGTATGGACCACTTCCTCTGACGTCGGCTGGTAACCGCTGGGCCATCGTTGCCGTCGACCATTTAACGCGATACGCCGAAACCGCCGCTCTCCCTGCGGCTGCTGCGCGCGATGTTGCGTCCTTCCTGCTGCATCGATTTATACTGCGCCACGGACCACCCCAAGAGCTTCTCAGCGATCGAGGCCGTGTCTTCTTGTCGGAAGTCGTCGAAGCCATTCTGACGGAGTGCCATTCTGTCCACCGCAAAACTACTGCTTACCACCCACAGACGAATGGCCTCACCGAAAGCTTTAACCGCACCCTCGGCGACATGCTTTCTATGTACGTCGCTGCCAACCACACTAATTGGGATAATATACTGCCCTTCGTCACCTATGCCTACAACACCGCCCCTCAGAGCACGACTGGTTTTTCACCTTTCTACTTGCTGTACGGAAGGCACCCGTCGCACACCATGGACACGATACTCCCGTACCGCCGATCCATCTGAGTGTACACCTATTTCCGAGACAGCCAGGCTAGCTGAAGGTGTCGCGAGCTTGCCAAGACTTTTACGACGCAAGAGCAAGAGCCGCAAAGAGTACCCGGGATGGCTCTACCACTTCTGAGCCCAACGTTCCTTCCTGGTGCGCTTGTATGGCTCTCTGATCCCGACCTCTTGCCGCTTGGCCTCTCTTCCCAAACTACGGTCCCAAATACGAAGGCCCCTACCGTGTCAGCGAGCGCACCTCACCGTCAACTATCTGATCGAACCCGTTAAACATCTTCGGACATGCGCCGCCGTGGGCGAGACATCGTCAACGTGGAGCGCACCACTCAGCGAGAGCTCTTGTCGCCGTCAGGAGATGGCGTAGGGGGAGCCCAGTCGGTCAGAGCTGCGCTGTCGTCGGATATCGCGGGGGCACAACCAGTCGGCACGAAATCCAGCGAGCTGGCATGCAAGTCGTTCTAGATGACAGGTATTTGAAATGGAGTCATGACACTCATGGTTTGCAGAATCAGACAGCGCCGTCGAAAGCAATGTTAACTGCCCTGTCGCGGTAGTCCAGTGGCTAAGGCTCTCGGCAGCTGACCCGCAGGTCACAGGATCGAATCCCGGCGGCGGCAGCTGAATTTCCGATGGAAGCGGAAATACTTGAGTCCTATGTACATTAATTTAGGTGTACGGTAAAGAACACCAGGTGGTTGAAATTTCTGGAGCCTTACACTACAGCGTTTCTCATAATCATATCGTGGTTTTGGGACGTTGGAACTCAGATATTATAATTGATGTGGGCTGTTTTTGAACACACTTAGTATATTAACTTGAGCCAGGTAGCTGAAGAGTGTCGCGAGCTTGCAAGACTTTTTACGACGCAAAGAGCAAGAGCCGCATGAAGAGTACCGGGATGGCTCTACCACTTCTGAGCCCACGTTCCTTCCTGGTGCGCTTGTATGGCTCACGATCCCGAACCTCTGCCGCTGGCCTCTCTTCCAAACTACGTCCCAACTACGAAGGCCCCCTACCGTGTCATAGAGCGCACCTCACCGTCAACTATCTGATCGAACCCGTTAACAAATCTTCGGACATGCGCCGCACGTGGGCGAGACATCGTCAACGTGGAGCGCCTGAAGCCTATTATGAACCGCCTCATAATAACAAGCTGTTAGGTCGCCAGGCGGCTCCCTCTTCGACCCCGGGTAATTAATTGTAGCGAAGCCTCCGAACTATGAATGGGTCGAAACTCTTGAGTACCTTCTAGTGGGGCTACCCAACAAGGACGCCGCTCGCGCTTAGAGCCCGTGCTTGGCTGTGACTGTCGCCATTGTGTATTCTCGCTCGTTGCCGGCTAATAAACGCCTTGACAAATGCATTAACTAAGAAAACAACAATAACAGTGAATAACCACGGTCAAAATAAATGCACAGGGTTATGTGGAAAGATTTGAAGAACAATGGGGAAAATTGCGTTAAGTTGTATTTGTATACATTCTATCCTATAATAGTAATGACAAGAGCAAAGTACCACAGGAGTCGCCGATTGCAATTTATTTTTCTTGCACGAGTGCGTGGCGTACGCAAGGAACCTCGCCGACCGCATTACCTGCGACCTACGATAGAGGGCCTTGCCAACGCTCGCACGCTCTTGTCCTCGTTATGTACGTGCAGACGCAGTGGCGCGAGCTCGATGCCGCCATTAAATGGCCCCATTTTAAAGAAAGGAGGACGCTCGTATGGGAACGTTATTCAGCGTTGGCTAGCGACGGGGCCACAATTTATCTCCGCTCGGGGAGTATGAAGAGCGACCGCGTATTCGCTCTCCGAGAGCGCGGTCTTCGGCCGCCCCATACGAGGTGAGCTTCCGGAGGTGGCCGCTCTACGACGGCCCAAAAAGGCAGCGCGCGCTTAAGCGAGCCGTGCTTCGAGGCATCGTATAGCGCCAGGCTCGGCCTACCGAGTGCGTTGTGGACCTCGTAAATTTATTATCGAAGACAAACGTACGGCGTCGGTGCAGAAGCTTCTCGCCCGTGAACCGCCATTTGCGTGCTGGACACCCCTTTCGTTTTCTAGCCGCTTTGTTCCCAACCAGTTCACGGTGTGCTTTTGACTTTCTTCCTTTCTTATGTCTTTCTTTCTCTTTCCTTTCCTTTTCTCTTATCTTTTTTTGTTTATTTTTTCTTTTGCCTTCTTTATGTGGTTATTTTGCTTTCTTTCTTTCTTCCTTCCTTTCTTTTCTTCTTTCTTTCTTTCCTTCTTTCTTTCTTTCTTTCTTTCTTTCTTTCTTTTTTTCTTTCTTTCTTTTGATTAGTATGATTTCTTTCCTCGAGCGGCATTTCTGAAGTTTGATCGTAAGAGCGTGATGCTGAGCGCTCTCCCGATATACATCAGTAGACGGCTCGTATCAAATCCCTCTGTGGCGGCTGCATTACCGATGGAGGTGGAAATGTTGTAGGTCCGTGTGCTCAGATTTGGGTGCACGTTAAAGAACCGCAGGTGGTCAAAATTTCCAGAGCCCTCCACTACGGCGTCTCTCATAATCAAATGGCGGTTTTGGGACGTTAAACCCCACAAATCAATCAATCAATCAATCAATCAATCAATCAATCAATCAATCAAACGGCTCGTATGCCGTTGTACGTGTGGGCTCCTACCCTCTACTTCGCGTTGACACGACAGCAGCACGAAAATCTTTGATCCCTGGAGCGGCCGTATTTATTCACACGGAGCGGTTGCCAGAGGTACGTCAGATCGAATCCAAAAGAGCAAGCTGCTGTAGCCTCACTTCGTACAACGTTCCAATTTCTTCGCTTCGCCCTTGCTGTGAAACTGTGATTTCTTTCACAGCGAAGTTGTCTCAGCTGTCGGTGACTTGTGCTTCCCCGTGCGAAACTTTTTAGG
Organism: Rhipicephalus microplus; assembly: GCF_013339725.1. NCBI lineage: Eukaryota > Metazoa > Arthropoda > Arachnida > Ixodida > Ixodidae > Rhipicephalus > Rhipicephalus microplus. The sequence goes on from NC_051165.1 coordinate 271,055,806, forward strand.
TGGGTGTGCGCTACAGTAATTGGGCAATTCCCACTACCGAGTGCAGCAGGTGCGAGCGTTAAACGAAAACTATGCCCGGTGAAGTACGTGAAACATGTTAATGAGAGAGAAAGAGAGGGAGAAAAATATAGAGAAATAACCAGAATAAAGACTTAAAAATATAGGAAAGCAGAGAAAGACTGAGATACACACTAAATTGAAAAGATATAGCAGAGGTTGAAGCTAGGTGTTAGATACGAAGAGGACATAAATAAACAGAGCAGTAAAACACAAACAGAAAGAAACACAATAAATAAAAAGAAACATAGAAAGAGAGAGAAATAATTGAACAGAAACAAGACGCGATAAGTAAAGACGGAGAAAGGAAGGAAAGAAAGAGAAAGACAGATATAAATAACGATAAATAGTAAAATACAAGATTAAGAAAGAAAAATAGATGGAAAAAAAAACGGAGAGGCACGAATGCGTATAAAAATACAAAAAAAAACTGCGAGAAAGAAAAAGAAGGACAAAAATAAGGGAAAACAGTGATGTCTTCACTCCCATCACTTGATTCATGTTTCAAATTGTTGGCAGTACAATCATTTTTAACGCTCTGTGAATCCCCAGCAAGGCGTTCCGGTATAGTTTTTGTTTCCCAGCCTGAGTTGTTCTTTGGAGCATATTGGCCAAGATTCCACACGCCTTAACTTCTCCATATACAGAGCTTTCTTGACAACCTAAATGTCCAAATGAGTGCCGTATCTACGATCAGTCATAGCAACATCTCTATCGAAATACAGTTTGACGAAATTTTTCCACAACAAGCGAAACCAATGTGAGACCACACTTTCAATTCTATTGTGAGTGATTATCTGGCTCATTCACCAATAAGGATAGTCATTGCGACAGATGCTTCGCAAAATGAAGAAACACGTGGAATTGGGATATTCGCCCTTATTTTAGATTGGTCATTTTCTCTACGCATTCCAGATTTTTTACTCATTTTTGTAGCAGAGTTTTTTTTTTTGCGATAATTTTGGCTCTCCGCAAGTTAACTGCACCAACTAGTTCGGCCATAATTTTAACTGATTCACTGTGGGTTTTTCTTCTTTTACTGCAAATGAGAACTCTCACGTGCCGAATACTTTCAAATGATTATTTCCACCGTATATACAGTTGGTTAAATTGGTTTGAGTACCAGGTCATAAAGAAATTTTCCTCAATGAAAAAGCGGATCAATTAGCTAAGTTATTATAAAATGGCCTGGTTACTCACATACTAACAGCATCTAAATTCGTTATAGATGCTAGATTTAGGAGGAAGATTATGTTAGAAGAATTTCCTTTGTCATTATTTTAAACACATTAGAATTTCAACACCTATATCATCGTTGGAGCGGTAAAATATGTGACACGCGTGCAGTTGAATTCGCAATCACAAGGCTGAGGTGTCATACTCCTTACCTCAATTTTTATTTACACGTAGCTGGTCTGGCTGCTTCCCTTAATTGTTGGTTTTTCGGAGTCCCTATAGACAACAGAACATTATCTGATATATTGTAAAAAGTACGCTGCATTGCGCAAAATCACATTGCATGCCGTTTTCCGTCTCGTAAGATTGGAGTTAAATACTCCAAATGTCCTTTCTTTGGGGGCTTTGTTCGTAGGGTTCAGTCACGGGAAAATTGCCGATGCCTTGCAGGAATCTAATAAAGCCTCAAAAAGATTCAGACTGTAGAACATATTATTACTCCTATATTACTTTTTTTTCCAAATTGCTTTATTGATTCATTTATTTACTGTTGTTGCTGAAACAATCTGCTTCATTTTCTATATCCGTTATTTCTAATTGTCCATTTCTCATTTATTTTTGCCGTTTTCTCATTAGTTCAAAAAATGTGAATTAGCAATTTAACAGTATTTCGTCAGAACTACCCGGTTCTTGGCCAATCCCCTAGCGTGGGTGTGTGCCACAGTTTCCCGGCCCTTCCTTCTTCCTTCAGGCTTGGCATCACTTGTGCGAAGCTGGCATATTTTAGGGGCGAAACTCCTTAGAGTCGAGCAATGTCTCCTGTCCGCCGGCGGGACAAGCTTGGCACATACCCGCTCTAGAGTAGGTATGTGCCACAGGGTATGCGAGATGCAAGATGGCTGTACTGGTAGTGTTCACTAGATGGACGCACGGACAGACGCACGAATGGACCCACGGCCGGCTGGTCAGACAGTCTAGCAGACGGGTGGATGGATGGACGTACGCATGTACGGAGGGATGGATGGATGGTCGCATGAACGGAGGGACAGACGGATAAGCATACGCACGGACGGATGTAAGCAAGAACGAACGGACGCACAGCCTGAAGGCCGCTTCGCACCACTCATCACCATTCACTCCGTGGATATACTGGGATTTTTTTTTCACTCCTTTCTTTCTGTCTGCGTCTGGCTATCATCGACGTCATCAAAAGGACACTTTGCTTACAAAGATAATTGTCAATAGCCCTGGTAATAACGTTTCAGAAGGTGCCGAAATATTAGGGCTCGTTCTCACGAAGAAGCTTATACATTTTAAGACCACTCGTATTGTTTAGTGCTTACGCTAATCATTCGTGACGCCGGGGTATTACTAGACAGTGGCCTAATAGATTACCTATTTCCGACAAAAAATTTATAAAAGACTTGGGAATGCCGAAGCATATAGGGAAGTGTGTTGAAGCTCCGCTAACGTGAAACCTTGGAAGGGACGAAACATGCGGTGTTTCGAGAGCGATTTCTTTTATGGGAAACTAGTGGTGTCAAGAAAGGGTGTTTCCGCTCTACCAATCCACTAATATTCTTCACCGCTCTACGGCCTGTAGAGAAGGACGATTCAGCTCCACTTTAACATCGTCTGCTATTTGTTGGGCTAATTGGTTGCTTTCATTTTTAGTGAACCGCTGACGAGGAAGAAGGACCAGCATAGGGGCTAGTTGGTTCTAAATGGCACACTCACGACGCGCTCGATTGCGTACTTAAAAAGGCACACGAAAGGCACAGGTAGGACCCACGCACGCACGAGAGTTGTGGCATTTACCAAATTTTGGTGGCGCGTACCCACTTTAAGATGGACCGTGAGTACACACCGTAACGACATGACGCGCCGACAAATCGAGCTCATGAAATGCTTCGCACCTAAAACGAAAACTCCGTGAATTCTGGTCCGTGATCGCAAACTTATAAGTAAAAGGAAAAAGAGTGTTTGAGACTCGATCTACTGTTGTGTTCAACCGCGTGGGACACAGAAGCGGAGTGTTCTACAGCGTCGGTAACATAAACGAGTGCCCGCCAGACGCGAAGCACTTTCCTACAGCATGCGTGATTACAGTGCGACACGGACAGATGAAGAAAGCTAGAAAGAAAATAGACCACTGAGGGCACGCGAGCATAAGTCGACATGTCCGCAACCAGGGAAACAAGATACAACCGCCGGGCCGGTGTCAACAGCTCCGAAGACACGGCTACAGAAAAAATAGAGAAGAACATGAAGAGAAAGTCAACTACAACGCTTACGGCGACGAAAACATTCGTGCCGCTCTATACCGTTGTCGCTCGCTTGTACCGATAAGCGAGAACAACGAAGGAAAAACGCAGAAAGAATGTACGCGGGGTGAACACGAAGGAAGACGTGTATACAGAAAGGTTTCAGAACTCTTGAGAAGAAAGGCGAGGAGCGGTCGAGGCAGGGAGCCGATAAAGCGGCACTGAAGCGCCGCAAAATAGGGAGGAGAAGAAGCCGGGAATGAAGTCGTGTTCGTAGCGGGCGAGAATTTCTGTGTCGGGCCGTGACGGTTTGACGCCGGGGCCGGAAAACAATTTCGCCGCCTCGCTATTGCGTCCTCTTCTTTACTTTTTTTTCCGTGACTGCGAAGAGAGACTTCTAAACGAGTCGCTTTGTGACACGATGTCCGCGGCCGCAATTGACGGTGACAGCGTGCAGAGCGCGTGGACGTCTTAGGCGCGCGGATAGCCTGCAAAGCTTCTGTCTTCTTGTTTTCTTTAAGTGAAGCAAAAACAAAAAAAATACACGTACGGGTAAGTTATACGACGTGGTTGTTTCTGGAAGCACGCGAATGACGAACACGTTACCGAGACGCTTGTACTATGCCGGGTGGTCTATACGTGATGACGTAATCAAGCTTTTTTTCACATTTCGTGCTTTAAACTTTAAAGTGACATCCTTCACACGAGTTACTACCCTACCAGAACTTCTATAGCTCTTCGCTCTTGACCTTGTCTGCCTCTGTGGTACAGTCATTACGGGGCTGGTTCGTGGTCTACAGACCCGAAAGTCACGGATTCGATCTCGTCTGCGGCGGCCACGTTTCGATGAAGGTGAAATATTACAGGGTACGTGTAACGTGTGAATACAGTGCACGTTAAGGAATACCAGATGAGCGAAATTTCCGGAGCTTTCCAACACGGAACCTATCAATATCGCATTGTGGTTTTCGCCTGTTAAACTCAAATGATTATTATTACTATCGCTCCTATGTTTCAAATACGTTTTGTACTTTCAGCAGATACGTGTATCAACCGTTAACGCGAGGTACAGTACTATGTGATTAGAACAGATGATAAGTCCGTGAGGGCAACTGTGACCCAATTTAGTCACATGTGCTTCTGAATCTCATACCTCCCACATTTACAAAAAGTTTTATTGTGTCTTTCTCGCAACTATGCCTAACCGGCTGTCGCGTTTGAATGTAATACGCTGTCGCACTGTACGCGTTATTCTATGTCGGTGTAGACATGTTGTCCACTTCGAAAAATCATGATATTTGCCCTCGTGGCAAAACCTCGGCCAACTAAACGAATGTTTCTGCTACAATAGCAGAAAGATCGGGAATCCATTGTAGCATCCTCAAGTTATCGATTGACGACCTACCTCAGGGGGTGAGAACCTTAAACAGATTGATGTAACAAATAGTTTTTACCGAAGGGGCTACAATGCCGACCTATAGAATTTTGTCAGTGAAAGGGCGCCTGGTTTAGAAGACTCTGAGATCTGCAACTGTTGAGGCACGTGTATACCTGTATTTGACACGCGATGCTGTTGTTGTTAACACGACCGGGAGTTTAATATTCAAGCGCTTGGTGTCATTTGCATTGACCAGCCCTTGCGGAAATCAAGATCAACAATTTAATGCCGGACGTTGTTCTTTTGAACGGGCTCTCGGAACAAGAGAAGCCATTTCGCTCACGGGTGCATGCCGTCGCCGTTTCATCAAGAGCGTTTTTTTCTTCGCTTTCGTCTTGTAAAAGCAGTCGAGTTTCCTGAAACGTTTTCGCGAACCCCGAACTGTATCTGCTGCTTATTCTACAGGGCTGACGAGGTGTCACGGTGGTGGGACATTTTTTTTTCTAAAAAAAATTTATACATTGCCCTTCTTGTTCCTACGTGAGGTTGCTTGTGCAGGCTGCGAACGGAGAGGTGGGCCCTCCTTGCATAGCACATTCCAACACACAGTTCGACAACCTACATTGTGTTCCTCTTTTTTTTTCTCCCCATTTTCTTCGATTCTTCATCGTGTACCTCTGTTCGGCGTTGTGCTTCATTTTCGCTTTCTTTTTTTTTATTTTGGGCGGAGTTTCTGTATCACTATATCGGGTTTCCTTGTCGGTCGTGATTTCCCGAGCGCGCCTGACAACAATGGGTCCCTGATCCGCACACGGATTGGAGAACTACGGCTGCTGGTGACAGGCCTTTCCTGCTACCGCTGCTTTGATGTCTCTTTAGTTTGCCCTTTTTGGTCTCGTACTTCTCTCGTTTTTCTCTGGTACATGCTGACGAGACCGAGTCCGAGGCGGTCGTCGGTGGAAAAGGAAACTGTCTGAAGAACAGCGGTTGTGCGCTTACACGTTGCTGAACGCACGCGCTGCCCCCTGGCAAAATGTGATGCCGTTTTCGCTGCTGGCTAACCACGTCGGACCCTACGGGCTGACGATTCTGAAAGCCTGACCGACAAGGCCCCGCTTTTTTTTTCTTGGTAAACCGAGGGCACGAAAAGCTCTGGCCGATTGGCAGAGTAAGGCCCGAAAATGACCTGTCGTTGTCCCGGCCGCGTTTTTCGCGTTTGAATAAACGAGAATTGGGTATGGTCGGCGAGGGCACATTTTAGATGGTCGAAACTGAAGTCCTCTTGATTGATATGTGGGGTTTAACGTCCCAAAACCACCATATGGTTATGAGAGACGCCATAGTGGATGGCTCCGGAAATTTCGACCACCTGGGGTTCTTTAACGTGCACCCAAATATGAGCACGCGGGCCTACAGCATTTCCACCTCCATCAGAAATACAGCCGCCGCAGCCGGGATTCGATCCCGTGGCCTGCGGGTCAGCAGCCGAGTACCTTTGCCACTAGTCCACCGCTGTGGGGCAAACTGAAGCCTTCTTAAGATTTCGAGCGTAACGCTTTCATAATGGAAGCACTGACTTGCTGTTTCCGGAAATTATTTGTTGTGATCCGATCGGCTGCCTGTACTTTGCCGCGCACAACGCGTGAAAATGTCCTGAGATGTTGGAACTTCCTGTAACCGGCGGGGTAGCCAAAGCCAGTCGATCTGCTGCGCACATGGAGCTTGCGTAAGTGAATGGCCAAACTATACGAGTGAACTAAAATTCGTGCGTTTTCTCCGCAGATGCGCACCCTGCACGCAGCACTCTCGGCCGTCCCAGTTGGCGATAGCGCCACTCACGATATTTTCAGATTTTTTTATGTATCCCGCCTGTTACACGTGTAGTCACCACCTAAAGCATTGATTGATTGATTGATGATTGATTGATATGTGCGGTTTAACGTCCGAAAACCACCATATGATTATGAGAGACGCCGTAGTGGAGAGGGCTCCGGAAATTTCGACCACCTGGGGCTCTTCAACGTGCACCAAATCAGAGCACATGGGCCTACAGCATTTCCGACTCCATCGAAGATGCCGCCGCCGCAGCCGAGATTCGATCCCGTGACCTGCGGGTCAGCACACCACTTGAAGCAAGCAGTGCCATAATGCTACGAAAACTTCGCGATTGTTGAAGACTGTTCTGTTAAGATAAAGCGCACGCTGGGAGCAGCCGAGTTTGTTCTAATGATCTAATGCGAGCTGCCGAGATGACTCTGAAAGGTTCGATAGGACTTGCGTAAAGCTTTAAAGGCGACACACTTTGCAGACGATCAGATTACCCACGACCAACGTTTATGCTCGGCACTGTTGTTGCAAAGAGCGCGAAAGCCCTTTCTGGACACATTATCTGATTATCACCTTCCTTACTATCACTAGCACATAGCAGACGTTGTAGATGCCTGGGTAATCCAGCTTGGGTGAAGACTCGGCCTCTGATCATATCCCTCCTCCTCCCCCATTTCCTTGACAGAGTCACAGGTAACTTATGGGTGGCGTTGGAAGATCACTCGGCTGAGTAGAGCGGGGCGAAGGCAGCTGTGGGAAGAAGTCGGACCATGCACGGTTCCCCCTGTCACTGCTTTGCATGCAACGCTGACGGCGCAAGAGGTTCAGAGTTCTGCTGAACACGGCTTGACTATTTTGAACAAACGTTTTTCCAAAGAATTGATTGATATGTAGGATTTAACGTCCCAAAACCACCATATGTTTATGAGAGACACCATTGTGGAGTGCTTCTGAAATTTCTACTACCTGAGGTTCCTCTTTACTGTGCACCCAAATGGGACCACACATGCCTACAGCATTTTTGCCTCCATCGAAAATGCAGCCGCCGAAGCCGGGATTCGTTCCCGCGACGTGCGGGCCAGCAGCCGAGTCCCCTAGTCACTAGACTACCGTGGCGGGGCTTCTTTTTTTTCTCAAGGAAAGTCACTTCCAATGAGAAGTGGCATCCAATCGATTTGGTTATCACTGCCTTTTCTCACGCTTCAACAGGTGAAATTTTTAAGTGGACCCTGCTGTCACAGAACGAGCGCTAAAAACGGGCGTGCCACCAAATTGTCGCGACGAAACGCCGGAGTGGCGCCGCGAGGTCAAAAGTAAAAAGAAAACAAACATCTAAAGGCTCCCCGGGGCGCGCGCTCTCCCCTCGGAAGCGTGGCTTCGCCGACGAACCTCCTCGCCCCACATCGGCGGCCGAGATAGCCCGCGAAAGTGCTAGAACGAAAAAGGCGTGGTCATACCGAGTTGAGTCATCGGCCGGGGAGGGCATTCCAACCGTCTCGCCCTCTTCTCAGCCTTCGCTGCGTATCGCGCCGACGAAATGACGAGAACCTTCTGGAATCGTGCACGGAAGGTATTTAACCGAGCAGTGGCGACGAGAGAGCAGGAGAAGACGGAAGTAGCGCCAGAGTGCGTAGGGATTCCGCCGTGTAGTCGGCGAAGGTTTTGTCCGTGAAGACAAAGCAGGAGAAGAAGATGATTTCCACCTGAGGGGTGAAGACTCGAGGTACAGGCAAGAGTGTGTGTTTACCGCTATCGAGCGAAGACGCGTGGCAATAGCTGCGTGTGTGAAGCCGACGTGTTTCGGCGAAGAAGTTTGAAGCTTGGAGAGTGGCCTATTGAAGACGGGAGGTTTCCTGGAAGAGAAACTTCGGCGAGGTTTCCTGGAAGAGAAACTTCGAGGGCTGCGGAACGACAACAACCCTGGACTTTGAGTGAGTGATTCTCGGAAGAGTATCATCTAGACTTTGGTTCCAAGAACTTTGGACTGAATAGGTTTTCTATTTCTTTAGTCTTTAAGTGTCTTGGTTGCTCAATGCATGCGACTGCATTGTAGTGCGTATTGTTGTCTGTGTCCGTTGTTTCGTGTGGCTGATTGTACTGTGTAGTACGTTGTTTGATTGGTGACATATTGTATGCAACTATTGTGGAGTGTGCATTTTTGTGTATTGTTTTCGATCTGCCATTATTGAGAATATAATTTGTTTGTTTATCAACTCTCGGCTCTGACTTGTTCTTTGGGCCACAGCCGGCGTCCGCTGGCGCGCCAAAAAGGACCACTTCTAAATTGTCCACGCTTTCGTGGTGCGGTTCGGGGGGCCGATACTTTGGCCCTTGGAATTAGCCCGGCGATTGCCTCCCTAATTAACGGGACGTGTGTGACAATTAATCTGGCGTCCGCGACAGGACCTTTGGTGCACAGTGTGTCCAAAGTAGTGAGAAAGAGCCTCGAGTTGTTGATAGTGCTATCGGAACGATTTTGTGTGTTGTTCAGTGTTCTCGTTAACGAGTGCAGGGGAGTGTTCCGATAGACTGATTTAGGCAGATACTTTTTACACGCTGTAAGACTTTATTTGCGAGACACCATGGATCTCGAAAAGTTAGTAGCTCTTGGTGAGAAGATGGGTCTTTCTGGCGCCGAACTACGGAAGTGGGTCACCCAGAAGGAAAAAGAAGAAAAAGAGAGGGCCAAAGAAGAAAAGGCAGCTGAGCTGGAAAAAGAAAGGCTGGCGGTCGAAAGAGCCAAAGCGGAAAAAGAAGCTGAGTTGGAACGAGAGAGGTTGGCAGCTGAGAGAGCCAAGGAAGAAAAAACAGCTGAGTTGGAACGAGAGAGGTTGGCAGCTGAGAGGGCGAAGGAAGAAAGAGAGCAACAATTGAAGTTGGAGTTGGAGAGAGAAAAGCTGGCAGCTGCAAGGGCGAAAGAAGAAAGAGAGGCAAAGGAGCGACAGCTGAAAGAAGAAAGAGAGCAGCAGTTGAAGTTGGAGCTGGAGAGAGAAAAGCTGGCCGCTCAGAGGGCGAGAGAAGAAAGAGAGGCAAAGGAGCGACAGCTGAAAGAAGAAAGAGAGGAAAGGGAACGGCAGCGGCAGCACGAGATGGAACTCGAGCGGCTCCGGTTGCAACAGCGAATTGAAACTCCCGTCCAACCTAGAGTTGAAAGCAGCGAACGGGAAGATCATGGCTTCCGCTTGAACCCAAGCAAGCTGCTCGTGGCGTTTGATGAAAGGAAGGACGACCTTGACGCGTACCTTCACCGATTCGAGACGATTGCGAAGAGCCAGAATTGGCCGGAACATCAATGGGCAACTGCTTTGAGTACTTGCTTGAGTGGTGAAGCGCTCAGTGTGTACGGTAGGCTGACGCCGACCAATGCAGCCAACTATGCAAAGGTGAAAGCTGCTTTGCTGAAGCGATTTAGATTTACTGTAGAAGATTCCGGGACAGATTTCGGACAGGAAAGCCAGCTGATGGTGAGACGGCTACGCAGTATGCCGCCCGACTTTGCCATTGTTTCGACAGATGGATTGAACTTTCAGGGACAGCACAGGAGTACGATGAACTTAGAGAGCTCCTAATTAGAGAACAATTTCTTACTAGTTGCCACCCAAGCCTGTCGCTGTACTTGAAAGAGAGGAAGGCTGAGTCACTTGAAGGAATGCTTGAATTGGCTGATCAATTCTTGGAAGCGCAAGGTGACACTAATTTGGCCAAGGTCAAGAAGGATTGTCCCGATGATTCGAAGAAATTGGCTCCCGAAGAAAAGAAGCGTGCACCAGAGAGCATTCCGCGATGTTTTCTGTGCAACCGAGTGGGTCATCGCGCGAAAAACTGTCGAACGATCTTTACGAGCCCTACGGCAGTAAAATGTTTCAAGTGTGGTCAGACTGGGCACAAAGCAGACGCTTGTCGGAACGGAGTGAGTCAAACTCACCAGGTATCTTGTGTGCAAGCGGCACCCAAATCTGATAATAATGCCGTCACCGATGGATTCGTTGAGTTGAAGAATGGGGAGAAAATTCCTATTGTGGGTGCTGTAATGTCAAAACAGCCAACTGGTGTTACGAAGGGAATGCCGACGCTGCCAGGAAAAGTTGCGGACAAAAAGATTACGGTGTTAAGAGATACCGGCAGCTCCACTATTATCGTGCGGAGAAATTTGGTACGGGAAAGTGAGTGGACCGGCAAAACGAAACCGGTTTGCCTAATTGACCGTACAGTTCGGATGCTTCCCGAAGCAGAGATTGAGGTTGAAACCCCGTACTTCAGCGGGAAGGTTACTGCTTTATGCATGACGACCCCCCTGTATGACCTTGTCATCGGAAACATCGACGGGGCGCGAGAGCCGAATGATCCAGAACGTTTGGGGGAAGACACGAAGATAGAGCCCTCGCCAACCCAGCGGCCGCGAGATACAGTGGAGGAGCATCCCGTGACGGATATCACTCGAGCCCTAGGTGAAGCCGCGGTGCAAGGGTCCATGAATGATAAGATGATCGTGACGAATGAGTTCACGGGCCGAGAAACTGGACTTACGTCGGCACGATCTCAACCGACCGACAGTGTAAAGGAGACGGAGTTGGCCAGCCGGGCAAAATGTAGAGACATGATCAAGCTGGTAAATAAACAGACAGGACCCGTCGACCGTCATGACCCGTTAGCATGGTCGGAAGTGACAACGATGGCTGAGACGCCGCCTCAGATATCATCGTTGGAAAAGGCTCGCCGAAAAAGAACAACGAAAAACAAGAAGAGATCGAGCGAGCACCACAAGAAAGGACGCAAGCGCAGCTCGAAATACACAGGATAGGTGCTGAGGTCGAATCAGAATATGTTTGGCAGAGCTGAGTGCCATATGTTGTGTTAATGTTGTGTTATCCTGTGTCACAAGTGTCGAAGTGTCTGTGCTGTGATGTGATGTATAGTGTTGTATAATTGTTGTAGTGAGAGAACTTTGTACATTTGTATTGTTTGGAATGAATGATGAAGTGTTGTAGTCGTGTATCTGTGGCTATATTTCATGTGTTGTGGAATCGAACTACAATGTAAGATCGTATCGAGTGATATATTGTGAATGTGAAGTGTCATGAGCGACGGTTTGTGTTACAGTCTTTCAGAGTGTGTGGTGACTGTTCGCGCTCGTTTGTGTGGTTCTGAATATTATGAGATAATATTCTTAAAGTGGGGGGCAGTGTCACAGAACGAGCGCTAAAAACGGGCGCGCCGCCAAATTGTCGCGACGAAACGCCGGAGTGGCGCCGCGAGGTCAAAAGAAAAAAGAAAACAAACATCTAAAGGCTCCCCGGGGCGCACGCTCTCCCCTCGGAAGCGTGGCTTCGCCGACGAACCTCCTCGCCCCACATCGGCGGCCGAGATAGCCCGCGAAAGTGCTAGAACGAAAGAGGCGTGGTCATACCGAGTTGAGTCATCGGCCGGGGAGGGCATTCCAACCGTCTCGCCCTCTTCTCAGCCTTCGCTGCGTATCGCGCCGACGAAATGACGAGAACCTTCTGGAATCGCGCACGGAAGGTATTTAACCGAGCAGTGGCGACGAGAGAGCAGGAGAAGACGGAAGTAGCGCCAGAGTGCGTAGGGATTCCGCCATGTAGTCGGCGAAGGTTTTGTCCGTGAAGACAAAGCAGGAGAAGAAGATGATTTCCACCTGAGGGGTGAAGACTCGAGGTACAGGCCAGAGTGTGTGTTTACCGCTATCGAGCGAAGACGCGTGGCAATAGCTGCGTGTGTGAAGCCGACGTGTTCCGGCGAAGAAGTTTGAAGCTTGGAGAGTGGCCTATTGAAGACGGGAGGTTTCCTGGAAGAGAAACTTCGGCGAGGTTTCCTGGAAGAGAAACTTCGAGGGCTGCGAAACGACAACAACGCTGGACTTTGAGCGATTCTCGGAAGAGTATCATCTAGACTTTGGTTCCAAGAACTTTGGACTGAATAGGTTTTCTATCTCTTTAGTCTTTAAGTGTCTTGGTTGCTCAATGCATGCGACTGCATTGTAGTGCGTATTGTTGTCTGTGTCCGTTGTTTCGTGTGGCTGATTGTACTGTGTAGTACGTTGTTTGATTGGTGACATATTGTATGCAACTATTGTGGAGTGTGAATTTTTGTGTATTGTTTTTGATCTGCGATTATTGAGAATATAATTTGTTTGTTTATCAACTCTCGGCTCTCACTTGTTCTTTGGGCCACAGCCGGCGTCCGCTGGCGCGCCAAAAAGGACCACTTCTAAATTGTCCACGCTTTCGTGGTGCGGTTCGGGGGGCTGATACTTTGGCCCTTGGAGTTAGCCCGGCGATTGCCTCCCTAATTAACGGGACGTGTGTGACACCTGCAACGCTTCTCAGTTGGCGTTCATTGGTGCTGGCGTGTTTGTATAGTGTTGAATACTGGTATGGAATCATAAAAAAATGATGAATATTCGCGAACGGGAACGGAATTGATTAGTCTAACAAACTTCGAAACTCCTGTAGGCAACAAGAAAGAAAGTTCCCTTTCGCATTTCATTCTTCCGCTGACGTCAAGGGCTGGCTCCATTCACGTCGAGGCTATTATGGAGACATACCAGAAATCTCGCCTCAACTCTATATGTGATCGTTGCCAAGGGCACCTAGCGTCATTTTTCAGTTGTTTTTGAAACTTCGTGTCTAAAAACAAAAGAAATATTTGTGTACCCGAAGAAGTATAAAAATTGTTTTTATAATCTTAGGGTACTACGGATGTGCTGAATAATATGCCCATAAAAATTTATTGAGTCTTTATTTGCGACACGAGAAAATGCGAAATGTCGTGTCGTATAGGGTGACGCACAGTCAGCTTAGATTAGTTTTTTACTCGTATTTTATTCCATGAAAAGTGCGAACGGTGTGGCTGCAGACAGTTTGGAATGTACGCTGACGTGAAGCAGACATTTGATGGAGAACAGAAAAAAAAATAGGTATGGATGTTGAAGCATCAGGTACGCCTTTCACAATTTACACGATTTAAGAAATCAGACAAACTAATAGACGTTGATGCCTAGCTGAAAACACACTAGTATTATATGCGACTTGATTAGAAAACAGTGCGAGAAACAACACGACACACCGAGATCTTACGCACGAAGGGCAGTGTGCGTTCGATTTTTACTTGTCGTGTGGTTTTTAAGAAAATTCTGATTAAAAATAGCCATAGTATACCGCTGTAATCTGAATTTTAACTAGTTTCTCCACTAAAATCAAGTTTAACAGCTTTTTTTTTGCCGTGACACTTGCGCAATGATATCGTAATGTAGAAAATAAAAGTGGGGATAATGGGCAGCTTTGACTGGTTTAGGTAAGGACTCAGGGCTGTATGCTGTGTTCCACAAAAAAAAATGTGCTTGACGGTATCTGCTTCAAAGTGGTTACTGCTGTAAACCTCAACTGTAAGGCTCACAGGCGAAGTAAAGGTATGCTATAAAGAGGGAGAGAAAGCATCTTATAGAAAAGTGGACCGACTAACCAGCTTTCGTTTCAGTTTATTATCAACAACAAGACTCAGCGCAGGGTGATGTCGCGGACAGTGTACAAAAAGCCTCTACAATGGGTTTGAAAGCACCTTGTTTTGGAATTTAAAAAAAAAATCGGCAGATCCCACCTACCTGACAACCGACGTTACGCGAAGCATGCGGAGGGAAGGTGACTGTGTTGAATGGACTAACGTTTGTTAATGTCCTGCAAGAAGCACGTGAACGCTCTCAGGGCTCCCACGTTGGTTCTGAGAGGCCTAGCCTAACAGCCGCATCACGGGCTTCCCGGATGGCCAATTTCTGGTCGGCTAGGCTGGAGCTATGCAAGGCAGCCGCCTACTTCCCCGAAGTAGCATCACGGTTAGCGTCGTTATACATTGTAGTGCACTCCCAGAGCATGTGTCTAAGCGTAGTCGGGGTGAGTTTGTATTGGTCGCATATATCATTATGGTAGAGTACCGGGTATTTGGCGTGGAGGATATGTGAATTTGGGTATGACTCCGTTTGCAATGCATTTTTTTTTATTGAACAACACGTCATAAAATGGTGCTACATATATGTAGAAATTTTGCACGCATAGACATATGTTGAAGAGTTGCAGATGTTTATATAACCAGTTGTTTGCACTTGCGCAATGATGCCAACTGGAACATGCGTATTAGCAACACCAGAAGCGATATGAAGCGCTGATGCTCGCGAGGATGCTGGCCCTGGACACTGCTGCATAAATCAACTTCAGCGCATGGTAACTAACTGCAATTGACGCAAACCCGACGTGACGGCTATATGAAAGGAGTACACATGTAATGTTCAAAATTGGGTAGGCAGCACTGAAACCACTATTGACTTTTCTCGAAGGTTAGCGTTTATTTGAAAAGTAGTTCTAAGACCTCCATGGCCTAGCTCAGTGGTAAAATAAATGATTTATTGTCACTCAGATTGCTTGGGTTCGATTCCAGCTGGGGCTTTTACATTCATTGTTTGCATTCATCGGGTCGATGATACCGATGTCATGTCTTTCTTGACGCACGCGCGTGTCAACGTTGCCTTCGTTTGTTCTCGTCGTTCCTGGGTAGATAGTAAGTGTCAATCACCTGTGCTACATACCACCACTGTCTGGCGGGAAGTGTTTGACGACGTACGCGACGGGATCGTGACATTATTCATGTCTTGACCAGCGGGTCATATTTGTCAAATCATCTTACCCTCCCATGCTAAATTTGGTTCACGCCAAGTTAAGGGGCTCTCCACGAGAGCACCCAAACGTAAACGGCTAGATAGATAGATAGATAGATAGATAGATAGATAGATAGATAGATAGATAGATAGATAGATAGATAGATAGATAGATAGATAGATAGATAGATAGATAGATAGATAGTCACCGAAGATTGCTAAGAAATGCTTCGCATTTAAAACAAAGTAATCGAGGAAAGAAAGACCTTCTAAAGAAATAGGGGCAAAAGAAGTTGCGTAAAACAAATGATTAAATAAGTAAGTTTTCGTGCAACGTAAACGGAGTTGTGTGGGGCGAGTGCAAACAGACGTTGTCGGGGCAGTGGTGCTGGTGCATTTATATTGATTTATAAAACGGCGCATTAATCTGATCCGCTTATCACAGGCTTATCTCAAGCTTCGATACACATCAAACGCCAGTTTAGAGTCCATGATGTTTGGCAAAACCTCGCATCGTCAAACTTGGACGACGTATCGTTTCACAATGGGTAAACGAGCACAACGGCATACAAACACTGTAATATTACACACTTATATATAATAATGACGGCATTTGTTCACAGGTATGGGTGGGAAGCGAGCACAATGCAAGTTCACGCGCATGCAACGCCCACAGGTGGATGATATAACGTTGCCCAAATGCTACTCAGCATTGGTGCGTAATACCAGCGCAAGTATTGCGTAAAGCATCATATCACTATGTGTCCAGAATTTGCTTTATTGCGCTGCACCCTGACATGCGGAGAAATCGTTAAAACACGGAAGTTTGCGTACTCGAACCCTTATGTCGGGAGCGTTTCCCGTTAGCTTACAGATTATCACATGGTGCAGAATTATTAGAGTATGGTGTTTTCTCATCATAATTTCGTAATATTATTTGCGAGGACAGACATGCGGGTGTTATATTGAGCTGCGAAGACGCGTTCGTTTGTTCGCGTGCAGTTGTTGACGTGTTTCGACGCGAGGCGGTTTTCAAATCATCCATGGTAGGGGTCTCAAACACGTGGTTCGGGAATCTCTGGCTTGCGGCCAACAGACTGCACGGAACTGTTTTTGTCCCACATTTTCTTATTTTCTTAACAGGTATATATGTTCGTGAGCTACACAGGAATGACTAGCCTAGTCAGGAATCTGTTAAGTCTGTTTCCTCTTGCCTGATCTCGGTGGCATGTAACCGTAACATGCCAGAATAAAAAGTGAAGAGTATTGAAGCATTGTTTTCGAGAGGCGCGCCCTGCGGTCACCACGTCTCGATACGTGCCCGTGAAACAGATATTCGGTATTTCAAAATCGGCGTCCACATTTTCGTTATTTTGTAGAGTGATGCCGGCATGTCGCTAGAATCCTGGCACCCAAATGTCCTTAAGGAATGGACTCTGCGAAATACGGGTAATTTTTTTTTATGTCAACGCTTAACTTGTGAACTCCACACAACCGCACAACTTCCTCCTCCCTCTCCGTCCGCTCGTGTACTTTTTTCAAACCGTCCCGGCCCATGCGGGCGTAAATTTCGTGACTGCGGCCTGCTAGTTGAGTTCAGTTCGGGACCTTCGATCTACGGGTATATATGTACTCCGGGTTAGACGATTTACCGGCCCGACTTTGCTGATGAAGGAAGAAAAAGCAAAATAATGGCAGGGAAGTTGAGAGAAGTGAGTTTCTGGTACTCCATATGCGAGCTGCTAAAACCTATGTCAAATGAAAACAAAATAAGAAGAAAGGTAAGTTGGGCCAGTTGGTACTTGTTCACGGTATTGGCAGAGTGCGCCTGTTTGTGCTTCCCTCTTCGCAGTTACACCATGAACGAGAGAAGAACGTTTTCACAGGCTTGTGGAATAATGAAAAAATGGGGAAGGGCGAAGCACGCAGGGAAGTGTGTTTAAACTCCAACAGCGTGAAACCTGGGAAAAGGGCGAAAAATGCAGTGTTTTGAGAAAGTTATGTTTCGTGAGGCACTATATAGTGGATGTAAGCCTGAATCCTGGCTTTCAGGGAAGGGTGTTTATGCTGTACTATTGTGGATGGAAAACAGAATCGGAACGCAGCTGACCTAAAATGGTGGTGGTGCTTCTTCTTCTTCTTTTTCCCGGCAGGCCCAGTTTCAGGTCCCTAAGGCGAGTTGCGCTAACTGTTGTCCCCTTCATTTTCAGTGGACTGGTGGCTCAATTGTTCACTGAATGTGGCGCATACCCATTGCTGCGCGTACCCACGGTGTGTACGGAGGACACACGGTGACGACGGGAAACGCTAGCGAGCCTAGCTTCTAAGCTGCTTCGCGCCTGACAAATCGTAGTAACACTAGAGGCGTTCAGATGTTATAGACAAGCGCCGTCGATGTTGCAAATAATATTTTTTGTGACGCACGCTTGCGGCCTTATTAAGCACAAGATTGAGTCATTGCCGCTGTGCCACAGATTGTGGTACTGGCTGAGGAGACGGCTGTACCTATGGGAAAGTATCGGGCTGTACTGCCCGGAATTGTTCTCGCGTTGCCAATGACTGCTTTTCTTTCTGAAACGAAGATGTGATGTCACCGCTCCTTCCATATTGCCCATTGTGGGCTCCATTATTTAATATTTAAAAACATCTACGCATCTCCACGAGTTGAATGATGACGAGTGGGCTAACTAGGTCCTAAGGTCCATAATGCCTACATTGAAGTCGCCAACTAGTATAGAGAACGGACTGGTGGCAGGACGAACGTACGTTGCCTTTCAAGGGTTTGTTCGGCTTTCCATGTTTGCCACAGTTCTTCAGTGAGGGTCCTAGATGTGATTGGTTTGGCGACAAGTAATAGGGCCGCTCAATGGAGTTGCCCTACAAACTGAACCTATAGTTTATACGCGGCAATTACAGTTGGCGTCAAGTATAACCTGGAGGTGTTGTTTATTATCACCTAATTAAGGGAATAAGAAGGAGCGAGTTCGACAGGTGGCTGACTTAACACAGGTGATTTGTCTGCAAACAACCACTGATGCACCTTTTGTTTCTGTGCGATAATTTGGTTAAACGCAGGCTGTGTCTCGAGTGGCAAAATATTATTAGCAAGTTACCTCGAGCTCTGGGTTTTATGTGTCGTTTGAACCTCGGAGGAAAACGTGTGTTCAAACTCCGCGGAGAACCGAGAAGATAATTGAGTAAATTATTGCGAAAAAACTGCGTTTTTGTTTAATAAGAGGAAGACGCTGGCAGCCTTACTCTTTTTGTAGCGCACAGTGTACGCCCAAGCTGGCAAACAAAGACCCCCTTCATTCTACATATCTCTGTTTTCACGTGACTACTTAGACGCAAGCGTACATGCTTACTGTATACGCGCACACATACTTACACGCGTTCACACACACGCACATTCACATACAGACAAGTGCAGCTGTCTTGGATAGTCCTTTGGAAATCCAGGGCGAAACATGTCAGCCTTATAAGAGCGCCACGTAGGGCCTCCGGCGCTGTTCCGAGAGTACAAGAGCTGAAAAGAAGTGCACAAAGGGAGACGTTTTCCTCCCGGCTCACCGTTTTCCCACCTTCTTCATCCTTGCGACAGTTGCGAGCAAAGCACACGGATCCGCTGACTTAGTCTGAAGTCTGAGAAAACGAACAGAGGCGAGTTCGCAAGGAAGTGAATAAAAGCGAAGCGTCCAACTTTCAAGAAAGGCAGCAAACTAAATGGCGTGATAACGTGAGCCGGAGAATGGAAGCGAGAAGGGCCCTGTGTTTTCAACTGTAGCAACCGGCGATTCTTCGCGCGGCATATGTTCGTCTTTCTTTTGCTGCGGCGTTGCTCTGGCGATCGCAACTCAAGTGACTCGACCCCGAGGCGGCAAGCGAACTACGATGAACAGGCTAAGGTGAGAAGCTGGAAGGAACAATACGCGGGCTCGTTGTAATCAGATTAGCCAGTTGCGTTGTCAGCGTGGCTGCGACAAGCCTCCTCGCGCTCAGCAGGCGACAACCTCGCCCGCTGTTTAACAAGGATCGTAACGTAAATACTGCACTGCATTTTCGGGAATGGAGGGGGAAAGGAGGGGGACTTTAAAGGAACCTCTGAAACTCCCAAACCACGACAACTGCGTGACCCTTATGCTTCTGACGTGTTCTGAGTCACCGCACAACAGTATACTTGGAATATTTATACCCTTACTTTGGTAGCTGCCATTCGTCCAAATGCTTTACAGTGACAGCTTGCTCTTGAGGGAGAGAGAACAATCGTGCACGCCTTCAGGGTTCCGCGATGGCTCACAATGACGCTGGGCGTACAATAAGAACGCTTAAGGTCACACGCTGCCCGCTCAAGAACTTTCAAGCGTGGACGCGAGTAATCTGACAGTGAAAGTTGAGCCCCCGTGCCTTCGCGGTGGATTCGAGAGCCTTTCATTAATTAATGCCGCGGGCTGTCCTGCTTTTGCAGTTACGCACTGCGTGCCCTGAAATAAACAGTATATACGTTGATGCTTGTAAGGGTTGCACGTGTTGCAGTGAGCGTGCTATACGTTTATATTCACGAATTTGAGTGCATTATTGACGCTATGTCGTGCTAAACCTACCTAGCAGGCGTGACGTCTGGAGAGCTATCACGGAACGACGGCAGCCACCGTAGAAATGTGACGGCAGCGCTAGCTCGGATAATTACAATAGCTTTGGGGTTTTTTACGTGCTAAAAGCATGGTTGTCAGACACGTCATATTGGAAGGATTGAATTAGATAAACATTTACTGAGTGCTCCAAAACACGGATCACTGTGTCGTGGGCCGCTCTATACGTGGGGACTGTATTTCTGAGCCCGTCAGCCACCTGACGGGCTTGGTGGACAGCCCAGAGGTGATCTTCCAAGAACAAGCTGTGGATTGCCACCTAACACCTCGCAGAGGTGATGTTCGGTAAATGAGCAAATTTAGCACACGGCCAGAGCATATGTTCTAGCTAAGCTATTTCCCCGTAATGTGGGCAAATATTATTTGTGTATAGGTCAGGGTAAATGATGTCCAGCACTTTCAAAGTAAGGTAATTATGGGTTTGCAATAGCCCTAATATAAGTGCTTAGGGCACTCAGTGAGTAGTGAGTTTTTCGTGAGGTGGAGGGAATACCCTCCTGGACAGGAAGAAATGCCTAGTGAGCTCTAGAGCTCCGGTGATTTCGACCAGCGGGGCTCTTTCACGTGCACCGAAATTTAAGCTCGCGGGCCTTTTGCATTTCGTCACCGCCGAAATTCGTTCGTTTAGGCCAGGATTCTATCTAACGTCAGTAGTCTAAGTAGTCTAACACCACAACAAGCAGACCACCTTGTCGGGTCGCCGGTGCGGAGACTCGCGCAATTACACTGTTCAATGGTGTATAATGAACAGAGCAGTCTTATGAATTCTTTTTAAGTTGGACACGAGGTCAGTTTTTACATTGACTGAACAATGCACACATGTCAATAGAAGGACGCTCGGAAGCCAGAAAAGTGTGCCGACGCCATCAGCCTGACGTAAGCACGCCATACCCTGCTTCAAGCGGCCGAACTTCCATACACTCGCGAAGCCCCTCGCATGCATCTTAAAGGCTTTCGAGTCCTTGAATGCCTTCGAAACTGGCTTCGTTTAATACCGATTGCGTAACAATAACGAACAGGCATCGAGCATGTTGAGCCGCGGGAAGCGTGATATCCCCGGGGGAATCAGCGAAAATACAAGCGGCGGAGTCTGCCAAACACGGTCAGTGCATCTGATTCGAAGGTTTGGCTTCTTCTTCCCGTCAAATGCCGCGCTTCTCTCGTCTTGCCGCCGCATTTCGGGGAGAACTTTTTTTTTATTTTTCCTTTCCTTCTCTTCCCATAAGCGGTACCTTTTTTTCTTTTTCTTTTCATGACCGGCTTTCTTAGGCACTTCGTTCTCGAGAGAGTCACACATGAACGCATCGTTGGTTCGGATCTTAATTACACGGCTCGCTCCCTAAGCGGCGAGCAGAAGGGGGAAATCTGTGGCAGCCCTCGAACTAAACGCAGCCACGCATCCAGGCTTGTCCCAAGTGTACGGAGCTCGCCTCGGGGGTCGCTTCCAGCACGATTACGGCTGCACAAAAATGAGAAAAAAAAGGGGGAAATGATAAAGAAAGCAATTGCACGTCAGCTTTTGACGTCGTCATTAACGTCTCGACTCGTGTTTGTATAACGAACACGACGCAATTCACGCTGTAGCGCATGTATGTGGCTGTCGCGATCTCGATTAAGAGGTTGATGTAGTGGACTCGTTCGGATTTTACAGTACAGATTGTAAGTGTGCAACGAAATAAAATTTGATTCCATTCGTCTCAGTAGATACTCGACGGTGAAAAGGGAAGATAGGCGAACGTTGAAAAACAAAGTTGAAATAGTTAATCAACTTCAAATTACTATCGGCATACATTCTTGATATAAGTGCTGTGTATGCCATTATCAGTGACGAAGGAACTCGTACACTTTTAGAAAAAAGGTCGGTATATTCACTAAGTATACTAGCCCGTTACTTGTCACAGAATCCACTAACCAGCTAGTAAATGAAGCCAGTAAAAATAACCCTAGAAAAAGGCACTACCTCGTTGGGATCGTAACAAACACTAGCCCATATACCAACAGGCTAGGTGAAAGCACTACGTTGTTGGGTAGTTAAAATTACCACCTAGTTAGTAAGTGAATAGTGCTGACTTAAGCAGTTATTACTAAATTGTTAGTAACGAACTAACCACGAACTAAATTGAGGTGTACGCCTATTTTGTTAAATATTCGTGTGCGTGGCCATGATAACATGATTCTATTACAAAAGGATAGGATATAAAACGAATTGACATGGTCCTCGTAAATTATTATTGACTTTGAATTACGTCACGTAACTATACTGGGATAAGTGCGCATCACAGCAGCATACTTATAGAGAATTAACATAATCATATGATCAAATCAGATTCACATATGTCACAGAACGAGCGCTCAAAAAGAGCGCGCCGCCAACTCCTCGCGACGAAACGCTGGAGTGACGCCGCGAGGTCAACGATAAAAGAAAAAGAAAAAAAAGAAAACAAGCTCCCCGGGCACGCTCCCTCTCCCCGCGGAAGCGTGGCTTCGCCGACGAACCTCCTCACCCCACAACGGCGGCCGAGCAAGCACTCGATTTTTCTAGATGGAAAGGGGCGTGGTCATACCGAGTTGAGTCATCCGCCATGGAGGGCATTCCAACCGTCTCGCCCTCTCCCCAGCCTTCGCTGCGTATCGCGCCGACGAAATGACGAAAACCTTCTGGAATCTCGCGCGGAAGGTGTTTAATCGAGCAGCCGAGACGAGAGAGCAGGAGAAGACGGAAGTTAGCGCCAGAGCGCGTAGGGATTCCGCCGTGTAGTCGGCGAAAGTTTTGTCCGTGGAGACAAAGCAGGAGAAGATGATTTTCACCTTAGGGGTGACGACTCGAGCTACAGGCAAGAGTGTGTGTTTACCGCTATCGAGCGAAGACGCGTGGCAACGGCTGCGTGTGTGAAGCCGACGTGTTTCCAGCGAAGAAGTTTGAAGCTTGGAGAGGGGCCTATTGAAGACGTGAGGTTTCCTGGAAGAGAAACTTCGAGGGCAGCGGAACGACAACGCTGGACTTTGAGTGAGTGATTCTCGGAAGAGTATCATCCAGAATTTTGCTCCAAGAACTTTGGAATGGATAGGTTTCCTGTCTCTTAAGTCTTTAAGTGTCTTGGTTGTTCAATGCATGCGACTGCATTGTAGTGCGTATTGTTGTCTGTGTCCGTTGTTTCGAGTGTGGCTGATTGTACTGTGTAGTACGTTGTTTGTTTGGTGATATATTGTACTCAACTCTCGTGGAGAGTGCATACTTGTGTGTTGTTTTGATCTGCAATTATTGAGAATATAATTTCATTTGTTTATCAACTCTCGGCTCTGACTTGTTCTTTGGGCCACAGCCGGCGTCCGCTGGCGCGCCAATAAGGACCACTTCTAAATTGTCCACGCTTTCGTGGTGCGGTTCGGGGGGCCGACACTTCGACCCTTAGAATCAGCCCGGCGATTGCCTCCCTAATTAACGGGACCTGTGGGACAACATATGTATGATCATATGTGAACCTCATATGCTCAATGGACTCGTATGAGCACATGTTATGCTCGTATGAGTCAATATGATCACATGATTCTCATACTCACATGATTATATGCTCATACGAGTATGAGAACTCACATAATCAGATCACGAGAACACATGCGCGAGTAAATCTTCAGGACTTCTACATGGCAGATATCTACTGTAGCAGCAGCTTGAAGATTATATATACCCCTGCTTTGAGACCGCATGCCGCAAACTGGTTAGCAGTCACATAATTTATAAGATCATTGTTGTTTTTATGCATCATCCTGTGTCCTTCTATCTACCTATGTGTCTACCATTACGTAGCACACAACTTTTTTTTCAAGGTAGTCAATAAAATTAGAGCTTGCCTGAATTTTGCTTACGATGTCGCCATTACGGCAAAATGTACTGCGGCATCTACGACCGATCTGGCAACGTAGGTGGCGTAGCAGTTGCTTAGTTAAAAACACTAAGAGGGGTTTCCTGGTTAGTAACGGCTAAATTTACTATAGCTGTACTAGCTGGTAGCTAGTAAAAGTACGCCGCGAAGATAGTAAAATGCTCCGAAAACTAGTAAACACACGCGTTTACTAAATGATTACTAACTTTTTTTTAGAGTATATGGCCAGCACTTATGAAATCGGAATTCCTCGGACGTGCAGACGTTGTGGACCTGCAGCTGTGGTCAGTTTATGAAGCATGATACTAATTTGGCGACGTGAAAAAAATCGTCTAATATGCGAGACAAAGACGTCAACTAGCGTTGATTGCTTGAGGGCATGGTGATATTCATACGGGCTTTTGCCGCGTACGTGTTCTACTTCAAGTCAGACGTCAACATTAAGTGTTTTTTTTAGATTGTGCAGTATTTTACTATGTGGACGAATATTGGCACTGGTGGATAGCACAATTCTGATCTTTGAACCGAAAAAGCTGAACGTAACGTCGGCGTTAAATGAAAACGCATAACTAAACGATAAAAAGTTTTTGCTGACAAAGTGTTTTACTAATTACGTTGTGACACCTGTTGCGATTTACGAGATGTAGCTTGCAGTAAGCTTGCAATGAATACCAAATTCGCAGAAATATTGGGGTTAGATAGATAGATAGATAGATAGATAGATAGATAGATAGATAGATCGATCTGTCTGTCTGTCTGTCTGTGTTCTTTCGTGGGTAAGAGGGTTTGACGAATACGTCTGCCTGGTCATGACATGAATAACATGAACGATTGACAGCTTATATCTACCCAGCAACAGTGAGCACAGACTATAATAATTTATTTTTTTATTTTTAACATGTTTTTTTCACGCAAGAAACATCCACCTGTTCAAGTAACCAATATGAAGAAATAGAACTGCCATATCTATCTCATGGCAATGTTTTGAATTGCGCAAGATGTTCATGACTTGTGTATAAGACAGGCTGACACTGTGATGTTTACTGTCACATAATAAACGTTGTGTATATTAGAGCATGGAGCGTCATACTTGATAACACGAGCTTTCTTGTCTTTTATCCGTTCCTTGGCCATCTGATTGCTTTTTTGTTGTTTCGTCGATACATTTAGTTCAGGAAAAAGCAAAACTGGAAATTTTGTGACGAATGTTATGCAGCGGCCATATTAGCAACAATTACGTTCTAGTAATAACGAAAGAGAATACACTCGCTTTACAAGAACCGTTATTTTGTGAGTGCGTTTGGGTCTCTTCGCTGCACCAGAAATGGCGCGACTTCCCGTCATGTTGAGGGAGGAACTGATCCAGCTAAAGTTCGCCACATCACCTATTTTATGCATTAACTTCTTGTTTTGTTTTATTTTGCGGTGTCCTGAGTCTCGACCCGCCAAATGATCAACTATGTTCTCCCCCTCACTGAAAGTTCATGCCCCTTCATTCATTTATCTGTTTTTCTCTTTTGGACGGACACTTGGTATATGGACGTGAAAATAACGGGTGAGACACCGCCGCCGCCGCAACCTAATTGATACAGCCAATCAAGAATCACGCTCAGCGAGGCGCCGCTGGCCATACTGCGACCGGAAGAGGCAATTTCCACCCGGAAGGAAGGGCGCTTGCAGACGAGCGGGGGGCGCCAACGAGTGGCTGAGTCACGCCGGAAGTATTTCTTGCATCGGCGACGTTTAGTCTGGCATCGCCTCTACGCGTGAATGTGCAAAAAGTTTGCGAGAAAAGTATTGCAAGAAAGATTTCAAATGGTAAAATTGGAGGCAATTACAAACCCAGACTTTCCCCAACCCCATTCGTTTGAAGAGGATATATCGAGATGTCTATCCAGATAATACTCGCAAATTGTGCGGCTGGACTCACGCATGACTTTGGCGCATTCTCTGGGAATGCGCAGTTTTAGCAGAAAAAAACGCACTCTCCCCAGATGAAGTTGCGGTGCGGCGTAAAGCCGCGCTGCGCAGCTCCGAACTACAGGATCAACTGTGGGCCATCCAACAAGCCCTTGAAGTGGTGAGAAGGCAGGGCCTCCGGTCCTCCTCCGGGGGGGGGAGGGGGGGGGTAGGTTCAAGCCACCAATTTGGTGGAGATATTAATAAATTTACCACGACTACCAATGTTGCGTACCAGTGCTTCACCGTTCTGACGACACAAAACACACACACACACACACACACACACACACACACACAACACACACACGCACTCGCACACACGCGTGCGCGCGCGCGTCTGTATACATTTGCCAAACCGAAGTGTCTCATCTGTGCACGAAATATATATGGCGTTTGAAATGTTGTTCAAACGCATTGTGGAGATGCTTTTGATATGTTTGTTACTGAAAGTGAAAAAGCGGGGCAGTTAGGGGATCGTGAAACTATTGTCAGAGTCCTTCAATGCTTACGGTATTAAGGGACTCTTCTATTGTCTTCATAGGGCTATATAGATAAGTACCATAGTAACACGTGAACACAGAAATGCTAGCTATGCCATATCTTCCGCTTCGCTGTGTCATTTTTCTAATTAAAACATTTGTTGTAAAGGTGTTCCAAAGTATAGTTAGCACATTGTATATTCCTGCTCTACTGCTCTTAAATAAGATCGAGAGGGCTATGTGATTGATTTTTGGTGCGTAGTTCATAGGAAGACAGGTTGACTACGTTACGTGATGATAGGGGGTCACTTAGAGGTCTGGAGCTAATGGATTTCGAAGAAATTTCAGCGGTATGCCTTATCGGGGGAGTATGAGGCGTAATAACTTTGTCCCTGACAAGCTTCTTTCTTTTAGCTGCATATACTTCATCAGATTTTTTTCGCTGGTATGCTGCCAGCAGCGCGCATTCATGGATGGCGAGTTTATGATGGGAAAGCAATTGGCTTTCTTGGTTACGAATGGCTTTGAGCGATGTTTCGTAATGGCGAATGACAATGCGCACCAAGTCAAAAGAAGCTCTAGAGAGCACCTCGTTCAGTGCCGTAGATATTCAGTGCCGTAGATTCAATAACTGAATTTGTTTATTACTATCAATTGAAGGTTATCCGAAAATTCTCGTATATTATTCTCATATCAGAAGCTGCAGTCGTATACGAACGTATAAAAGTCGGCTGAGAGGATTTCACACGACTATTTTTAGATTATTAAACGTAAATATTGAAAATACCATTGGCAGCTGCGGTCGAAGCACAATATTTTACACACACCATTATTTTTGTTTTTTTGTCTCTAGGCTAGCTATAACAGCAACGCGCTGTGTATTATGACCAATGACGCCTTTTTTTCTTGTTTATAAGCGACTGTATTCTCTTATCAATATCGATTATTTAAATTCGTAGGAGGTTGACTCATTCCAATGCAGCGAACGATGCACATGGCGAGTCATTAAGGACAAATGCGTTTCTTCTCGGAAGCGTTTCAATATGTGCGCCATCTGGTGTTGCCTTTGCGAAAGTGCAGTTGCACGTATTGAGAAACAACTCGCTGCACGCAGAGACGAACCCGGATTCCTCATTTCAACCATATCTCCGCAATATGAGCGAAATTTTACCTATTATTCCAATTTCCGTTCCATATAACCGTTATTGTCCCGTGACTTTTGTATGAGAACTCCACGCAAGCTGTTTCCTGAAGAAGTTTCACTTCAGTCCCAATACGTTTCAAAAGAGAAAAAAAGGGGTCTACTTTTGTTACTTTCTGTGTCTGCATTATGTTCATCGTAGCATTTGCATGAAACGTATAAGGAGCTTTTTTTTGAAATGAGATAAATTCAGAAACCAAAACTCGCAAATAAGGCTCTGTTGACACATACATACTTTCAACTTTTCCGTAGAACAGTTATAATAATTATTATTTGAATATTACTGTTTTAGAATAAATAAGATCTTCGTATAAGGGTGTTTACTACCACGTCTTTCAAAGTCTCAAATATACTCGCTTTTAGAAAGCCTAAAAGGCAAGAGAGAAAATATTCCTGTATTCATTTTTGTTTTGTTTTTAAAGAATATCAGGAGAAAGTTATGTCCATCTTGAGGAGTCGTACAGATGGGAACAGAAAAAAAACTCATTGAGTTTTAATGCACACATTGAATAGGGAGATAGAAGCGGCGCTTTACAATGGGAGGGCGTTTTAAATGGTTTTGTAAAACTACATACACCTAAACAGTAAATAGAACATGCTGCATTTTTTTTAAATGGCAATGAAACGGACGGCATTACGTTTATGAGAACTCCGTCTATTGAGACACTCATATAAGATGAAATTTGCATATTAGGCTACATATACTATTGCCCTATTTCTACCGCATTTATGGCCGTCCAAGAAAGATGCAGTTTAAGAAAGTGAGTTTATTACCGAAATATACTTTGTATACAAATATATTTGTATTTCTTGAAGTTAGTGAAATCAGAAAAAAGTTTGTACTCCGAGACTGAAACGTTGCTTTGACCAAAAACGTAAATATTACTACCACTTCTAAAAGCACAACAAAAACTAGTGGAAACAGGTTAAGAGATGGCGCCACAATACAATTCTTCTAGGGTTAGGCAATTACTTTATTTTGAAATACGAGTCGGAAACAATTAAGGCAGAAAAAAAATTGTATTCTATTATCAAATAAGATATCCAGTGCGTGTACTGTTTACGTATTGCAAAGCAGGAAGTACGTATAGCTTTTATTATCATTTTAAAATAAACTGCTTAAGATGCATGGAATTAAGCTTCCGCACATAAAGATATATTTGGCAGTGCACGTTTACAAACTATAACTGCAAGACATGTTCACAAGTTCAGCACTCTGTACGTCCTTTTAGAACTGACGTGAAAGTTGTAAAGGCCCTGTCTGGGCGGCAGCATGCCATGTAACGCTCGCAGATAGCCTTTCTATTTTTCCGAGAATTTAAACATTACTTAGGTAACCTTGTTGATGGCTATGCTACTGTATCTTACTCATACGTTGCGCGAGTACTACCACAGCCCCCTAGATTTCTCTTGCCTGCCTGATTATCGGTGGTCACTTGTAAAGCGGCCGTCATCGGAACTACAATGATGGTGCCACTTAAGTAGGGTTGTCTTCAAATAAGTTTTTACGTTTTCGGAGTTTATATGCAACAAGTTTAACGTAAAGAAGTTTTAAAACGGTGTAAACGTAATTACAATTGATTATGATTAACCCTACGTAAGGGACGCCGCCATAGATGATGGGCGTGTCGCGCTCATTCAGCAGGCAACCCCTTTCAATACAAGGCATAGCCTCTGAAATTAGCAAACGCCAAAGTTGCTGATCTGAAAGGCCAAGTACAAACCCCCTTAGCCCTACGTAGGTGGCGCCGCCATAGATGTCGGGCGTTTCGCGCTCATCCGGCAGGCAAGAAAAATATAGAAGGCAATGGTACAACGTATGCGACATGAAGAGGCCACAAAACAAAGCTTGACGAAAAATAAACCACTCTTGTCGTATGGGCGTGTGTGAGGCAGGGGGTTGAAAGGAACCAGGAACGCAATGGCACTCGTGATACGTATACATTAGTAATTACAGTAAATATAGACACTTGGCAGGAGCACAGCATAACTGCGAATTGGATGGTAGCATTGCAGTGACCTTGAGCTAGTAACAGCAACTCCTGATGTTGCCGCCTTTCAATAACACGGTCCTCGAAAGCTTACCTCATCGTGCCCTCGTCTTGCCCCCAAAAGCTTCTCTCACCTAACTTTATTTTGAGCTGGCTCCACGAGCAGAAGCATAACAAGTTCTCTGCACATTGCCTTTCTTTGAGTAAAGGCCAATCATCCAATCTCCTCAAGACACACTGGAAAGTCCGGCGACCTTGTTCAAGGTGGGGAAGTGGCACAATACGGGGTCAGAAGTTTTTACACAGTTGCAGTTATCGGACTTGGATGAGTCAGCCATACCATTGCGACAGCTGAATGATCTTGGGTACATGGGCTTCACGTACATCAACCCGGAAAGCCAGACGAGCCTATTTCTTGAAGGCACGGTCACTGAGCGACCGCCTGTGAATTCCTGCACTATATGTTTAGCGTGCAATGTGTCTCTCCTTCTCTCTCTTTTGCTCTCTTAATTCTCTCTCGTCATGCGTAGGGTAGTGAACCAGATGTAGTCCAATGAACGCCCTACCTTCCCAATATTCCTTCTCCTTCTCTCTCTCTCTCTCGGTGCATTGACTGCTTTTTCCGCTGCCTCCGGGATCGGCCTGCCTTTGAACATACAATGATTCGTGTGTTGACGTCAGCATGTGACATCATGCTATGTGACGTCATTGCAACGCCGTAAGCGTCACCAACGTTGCAGCAACGTCGCAGTAGCGTTAAAGATACTGGTGATATATGGCGTCACGACGAGATCACCTGGGGACGCAGTGATATGAGATGTTGACGTTATCCACTCGCAGTGTGTGATCATGTCACTTTCTTCCGTTTTTAGCGTTCACGACGACCGTAACTTTTCACGTTATATGTGACAGAGCTAAGGCTTTCGCCTGGACAAGTGCGATGCCAATATAAATATTGGCCAAGTGTGCCCACCGCAAGGCCGCCTTTCTTTCATTTCACAAAAGGGGGAAGAAGTCACGGCTCCTTCGCACTAATTTTCCTTAACGCAAAGTGGCGCTGTGGCCCCGCCGCGATTGTCTAGTGGCTAAGGTACTCGGCTGCTGACCCACAAGTCCCGGGATCGAAGCCCGGCTGTGGTGGCTGCATTTCCGATGGAGGCGGTAATGTCGTAGGCCCGTGTTCTCAGATTTGGGTGCACGTTAAAGAACCCCAGGTGGTCGAAATTTCCTATGGTCTTCACTACGGCGTCTCTCTTAATCATATGGTGGTTTTGGGACGTTAAAACCCCACACTCAATCAAAGTGACGCTGCAAAGTTATTTTACCAAGTTATTACGAGAAGCATGCATATCAGTGAAAAGAGGGCAGAGTTGACGAACGGTTCGACTATCCAACTCTGATGCGCCAGTCTCGCGCATTCGTACAGCTATCTGCGATGCGAAAACGCCGCCGCCATTCGAACGCATGGTCCGCTGCCGCACGAGCCGATCTTCTTGATGCGTGCAGTGCGTTTACCAACGCCGTCGTGGCCGAGGCACTTGCTCTACCGTGCGTCTGCGTTTGCCGTCAAAGTGTTCATCGTTGCCGCTCATCTTCCGACTGTGCGCGAATACGGTGAGTATTACGTTTAATCCGCACGTTTTCGTTTCTGCAAGCGAGGCGCACTCTGCGTCTTTGCGTACGAGGGAGGGAGGTGCTATCACTGCAGAACATGCGCGGCTGTCTATAATGCGCCAGCAATCGATCAATGAGGCCAGTCGATTTCTAAAACTGGAAACGCTTACGTCACTCTGATTGATTTATATGTGGGAATTAACGTCCTAAAACTATCATTAGAATATGAGAGACGCCGCAGTGGAGAACTCCGGAAATTTCGACCACCTGGGCTTCTTTAACGTGCACCCAAATCGGAGCACACAGGCCTACAACATTTCCGCCTCCATCAAAATGAAGCCGCCACAGCCGGGATTCGATCCCGCGATCTGCGGGTCAGCAGCCGTGTACCTTAGCCACTATAGACCACCGCGGCAGGGAATTACGTTGCTCTGAAAGTTCTCATTGCGTTTAGTTACGGTGTAACGCTCTGCTGCTCTGAAAGGGGTCTATTATCCTGTTTCTGTATCATGGTCCGAACATCGTGCACGTTCTACGTGAAAAAATATCGCAAAATCGCATTCAACATTGCTGTAGTGACAGACAGGAGTATGTGAAATCTCGGTAATTGTTCTTTCTTGCAAACCACTCGTAATCGCACGCGGTACCGCATAGTTGCGTGAGAACAGGAGAGGCGCGATGCACAAATACACAAACTTAGTTAACTAGGCGTGTAAGCTTTACCTGAACGGTTTTTATGGTCTATCGGACCATGAAAATAGATTATTGAAATGTCACCTGTGGGATTCGATGTGGGCTAGCTGCAAACGCACCCTCACTAGGTTTCCTTGTAGCGCACATAAAACACAGGACAAATGTCGGCATGCCTAGGCATACAGATCGCTACATCACGTGTCTTGTGTGTCTATGCACCCTGTGTGTTTGTGTGCCTTTGTGTGTTCTGTTTTTTATATACAGTACGAAGAAATCACTTGGAACATTTACGTTAATTTTATCAATTCAATTATGAAAGCTGTATGTATCAGACGACATTTTAACTTGTATATGACTGCTTGGGAAATTTCATGAAGTAAATTATTATTGTGTAAATAGAGCTTTTTTTCTTTGTGCTTGCAGAGACAGCAAACTTTACAGCGTATTAAACGTTAACACGTTCGAGTGTACTGAAGACATTTTTTCTAATTTTTGTTCGACTTGCTGAAAAGAAAAGTGAGAACTCTTATTAGGCCACACAGAAAAAAACAATCTGGAAAGATTTATCAATTTTATTGAGCCGGTATATAGTTCTAGCACGAGCAAAAGTGACATTTCATGAAGTAGAGTGACACATTGTCAGCTAAGACCATCTTTTTCGCTTAGTTTTTAGCTCATTGTAGATTTTTTTTTTTTGAAGAAGCGCGAATTAGGCGGCTACAGACAGTAGGGACGTGACGCTGACGTGAAGCAGACATCCGATAGACAACAAAAAAACAAAATAGTAGTCAATGCTTAACCGTTCCAGACACCTGTCAATATTGACATGATTAAAAAAACAACAACGAAAGGCTTAAAAGTGCTTGAGGTGAGACGCACAGAACGAGATACCAGACGTCTTGCACTAACCCGATTAAACAAACATCCGGTGCTGAATTAAGCCACCATTCATGGGACTGTATAAAATACGTGTATTCTTCCTTGATACCGAATGGTATTTCTACGCTCTCAAAATGTCTTTTTTTCTAGTGAAGACGTTTTTGTAAAACAAAAAAAACTGTTAAACATCAAATCTTGCACTTTTTATGGTTTGTTCCATAACGACACTTCAATTTCTACTAATGATAAGTGATATTTTTACATGCGTTACTTTTACGTAAGCATTCTTTATCTTACAAACTAGTCCTTCCCAATACGGGCTGTAAAAGGCGCATATCGCTGCTCGAAATGAATGTGAAGAATCTATAGCCACGAATAATTATCGATACGCATCGAACTGAGAGCACGATGTTTTTGTTCCTTCCAATCGTGTTATGGGCTCGAAGAAAACCCCCTCATGTCGAGAACAAGCAAACCGGAAAAAAAAGTTACCATAAAGCAAAGCAAAACAAGTAGAGAACTTTCAAGCAGTGGATGTGGCCGGACAGGCGAGGTCATGTACATAGTGAAAGGGTTCTATTTCTTGAACGGCAAAAAACAAACAAAAAAAAACTGAACCGACGCTGTATATTACCGAGAACGTTTTTGTGACGCACCGCCTGCCGTTATAGTTTCATGCAAAAGTGCCCGGATTACGCCTAAGCCCAAGAAATGTTTATTGCGAGGGCTCGGAATAGTTCTATTTGTCCCGTAAGAGCTGCGCCTCGTGAGCGATTCCAAAAGAAGTGAACGTACTCCCTCTTGGAAAAACCATACAGCGTGCTGTTTTGTTGTTTTTTTTTTACCGTGATGCTCTCGTTTTTTGTTACTTCTTGGCATTGGCAAAGAGAGCTAGAACGCGAGTGCATACATGAAAATTGGCAATCG
Source organism: Rhipicephalus microplus (assembly GCF_013339725.1). Taxonomy (NCBI): domain Eukaryota; kingdom Metazoa; phylum Arthropoda; class Arachnida; order Ixodida; family Ixodidae; genus Rhipicephalus; species Rhipicephalus microplus. The sequence continues at coordinate 271,089,449 of NC_051165.1, forward strand.
CTGGATATAGATGGCTTACACTGACGTAACTCAAACCACCGTCTCGGTGTCCCGCATGGCACACGCAAGGTTTGTGACGTGATTCATTCATGTTATTACTATATCACCTGCAAGTTCTGTCATTATTGACAGACAGAGTTAAATACAATTCTGCCACATTGCTGTCACACTGAAGCAGTTCAAGCGCGATGGGATTAGCATGCCTCACGTCATCAGGGCCACCTTAATTTTCGGTGAGCCAGTACGTTATGGAGCTTTGGCTATCACGTCAAGTGCAAGCTATCTATAGATTGACTGAAAACGATATTGATGTTAGGGCATCGTATAGCCAACATTAGCCAGCATATGTCTCTGCGCTTAACTGAATAGTTCGCTAGATTAGAAATGCGCGCAAGTGTCATTCTAGCGCATGCGCAGTATACGCTATAGGATGGAAAATTGTCACGAATTTTGCCAGTATATTCTTTTAGTCTCATAATAGTGGAGATTGACAAATTATATTTCCAACAGTCTTTGGCCTGTTGTATCACCGAGAACTCTTCTATTTTCGGAAATAAATCTGTATTATATTTTATTGCATTGTACTTTATTGTATTGTATTTCGTTGATGAAAAGTCAAGTAGATTAACAAGATGTGATTACTTAAATTCATAATGTAGCGCAAAAAAGTGTGTGAGGAAGCACCAACTAGCCCAAGAGCAAGTCCGTCTGAAGCTGTAGCCAAACTAGGCTACGAGATATCTACACAGGAACCATGCAGATAATAAGCAGATTGGAAAACAAGGCTGGGATAGGAGACCGAACGAACGCGAGCAATGCCAACTGGATCCGCTGAGCTCAGCCGCAGTGATTCAGTGGTAAAGCGTTCGCCTCCAATTTGGAAGGTACTGAATTCTATAAACCGCGTGAGCACCAATCACGAGAAGCATATCTTTTATTATTATTTCCTCTCCCCGCCAGTGTGCGTGTGGCTCGCGTACGGGTTGCGGAAACACGCGTCCTTCTTAACCTCGAGACACTGTCATCGGTTGTAGCAGGTGGTGCTGTAAACATTAAATGCCAAGCACTTCTTAGCGAACTTCGGCGACTTTGAGCGTATCTATCTATCTATCTATCTATCTATCTATCTATCTATCTATCTATCTATCTATCTATCTATCTATCTATCTATCTATCTATCTATCTATCTATCTATCTATCTATCTATCTATCTATCTATCTATCTATCTATCTATCTATCTATCTATCTATCTATCTATCTATCTATCTATCTATCTATCTATCTATCTATCTATCTATCTATCTATCTATCTATCTATCTATCTATCTATCTATCTATCTATCTATCTATCTATCTATCTATCTATCTATCTATCTATCTATCTATCTATCTATCTATCTATCTATCTAATCTAGCCGCTTACGTTTGGGTGCTCTCGTGGTCACCCCCTTAACTTGGCGTGCAGCAAAATTAGCATGGGAGGATAAGATGGTTTGATGACTATGACGCGCTGGGCAAAACACGAATAATGTCACAATCCTGTCGCGAACGTCGTCAAACACTTGCCGCCAGACTGTGTCACATACTCATCGGCGAATTTGTGCCGCTGGTAGGTGGGTATGCACCGCAGGTAAACTGACACTTGGTTTCTACCCTGGAACGACGAGAACACACATGGGAAATTTTAACGCGTGAGCGTTAAGCAATACCCGACATCGGTAGCGTTGATTCAACGAAGGCATAGATTAAATGTCACTGTTAAGAAAAATCTGACATTGGCAGCGTTGACCCCCCGACGAATGCAAATAATAAAATTCGTGGTCCCAGCAGGAATCGAACCCAAACATTCTGCGTGGTAGGCAAGCATTCTACCACACAGTTACGCTAGGTCTTGGAACTATACTTTCGAAGAGACACCAATCTTCGTGAAACGTGAATAATTATTGCAGTGCTGCCTACCCAATTTTATAAACATATGTACTCTTTTGACACAGCCGTCACGTCGGGTTAACGTCAATTGTGGTTAGTTGTCATGCGCTGAAGTTGATTTATGTTGCAGCGTGCAGGGCCAGCATCATCGCGAGCAAGACCGCTTCGTATCCCCTTCTGGTGTTGCTAACACGCATGTTCCAGTTGACATCGTGGCGGAAATGCAAACAACTGGTTATATAAACATCTGCAACTCTTCAACATATGTCTGTGCGTGCAACATTTGTACATATATTTAGCGTCATTTCATGACGTGTTACTCAACACGGTGACCTTCCCTCCACATGCTTCACATAACGTCGATTCCCAGGTACGTGGGATCTCCCGAATTTTTATCATGAAGGCCTATATATATCACAAATCTGAGTAGATGAATAACCAGTTTTTCATAAAAGCCTCTGGCAGCATTAACCTAAAGGTTTTTATCCTTTCAGCGGCCACTTACCTAGTTGGTCCAGGACTGAACAGTACTCACGGATGGAGGCAGGAAAATTTAGGGCTAAGAAACGCTGGGGGGTATAATCTCCCCAATGCTATTTACCGCGTGCTTGCAGGAAGTTTACAGAGACCTAGAATGGGAACAGTTAGGGATAAGAGTTAATGGAGAGTACTGTAGCAACCTACGCGTCGCCGATGACATTGTATTGCTGAGTAACTCAGGGGACGAATTGTAACTCATGATTACGGAGTTAGACTAGGAGAGCAGAAAGGTAGGTCTTAAAATTAATCTGCAGAAAACGAAAGTAATGTACAACAACCTTGGAAGAGAGCTGCGCTTCGAGATAGGTAATAGTGCACTTGAAGTTGTAAATTACTATGTCTACTTAGGACAGGTAATAACCGTGCAGCCGAACCACGAGATTGAAGTAATTAGAAGAATAAGAGCACATTTGGCAAGCACTCTCAAATCATGACAGGTGGATTGGCCCTATCCTTCAAGAGGAAGGTATATAACAACTGCATATTGCCGGTACTTAGCTACGGAGCAGAAACATGGGGACTTACAAAGAGGGTTCACCTTAAATTTAGGACGACGCAGCGAGCAATGGAAACGAAAATTGTAGGTGTAACCTTAAGAGACAAGAAGAGAGCAGAGTGAATTAGGGAACAAACGGGGTTGAAGAATATCATAGTTGAAATCAAGAAGAGGAAATCGACATGGGCTTGGCATGTAGCGCTTAGACAGGATAACCGCGGGTCATTAAAGATAACTAACTGGATTCCCAGAAAAAGCAAGTGGGTTATGGTAGACCGAAGGTTGGGTGGGCAGATGAGATTAAGAAGTTTGCGGGTATAAATTGGCCGCAGCAAGCACAGGACCGTGTTGACTGATGGAACATGGAAGAGGCCTTTGTCCTGCAGTGGACGTAGTGAGGCTGATGATGATGATAATGAACGCACATGCTTTCGTGTGCACCGTCTGCGGTTGGCTTATATAATATCGGCGCCCTTTAACTGAAATGCGCAGATGAGACAATGTTATCTTTAGAGGCCAGATTCGTAGCGACATAACGTGGTTACCTCGAGCAATTGCGCATACGAGTCGCTATACCAAAGACGAAGTGAGTACTGTACATATCATATAGCGCGTAGGCACAGCCGTGCCTACGCGCTACGCATACGGCACGCTTGCTTGCTCTGGGGGTTTGGCTGAAATCTGAGTAGCCTCTACTGAATTTCTTCTTGGATAGGCGTATCTAAAGCCTTAGCATTGATTAGCTAGTACCCTTCTGGCTAGTCAATCCAGACAGATGCCGCTTTCTTCGCCTGGACCAGGGACTTATCTCTGGTCTGCTTCTCTTTCACCGCAGGAGCTACCAGTGGACCAGTTCCTACGCAATGGCGTCGCTTCCGTTCCTGTGGCCCTAGTCCCAAGCAACGACGGAGTCATTAAGATGAAAAACCCTAAAGTGATCCAGTCGGAACTCAAAGCAGCGACAACTCACTATCACACCATCACAGAGGTCCGGCAGTTTGGCAAGGGAGGCATTGTCTGCTTTTCTCCTGACCAGCTCTGTGTCAAAGACTTACTTAAATGCTCGATGTTCGCTACCAATCCGGTGAGCGCCTTCATTCCTCCTCACCTAGCATGCGTCAGAGGTATTGTCCGAGGCGTAGACATCAACATGACTCCAGCTGAGGTCCTAGAGATGTTCTCTGAGGCAGGTGCTATTGCAGTTTATAGATGCTCACGAGTTGTAGATCAGACAAAGATCCCTACTGAGTCTGTAATTGTCACATTTGCCGGGTCGATTCGCCCCACTGAAATCAAGGCGTGGCCTTTAATATTCAGAGTCGAACAACTGTCACCTCGTCCCCTCCAGTGTCAGAAATGTTGGCGCTATGGACACACTTTAAAAGGATGTAGGTCAGCTCCCAGATGCCGAAAATGTGGTGAGGCACATACTGCAAATGAATGCAATTGTACTGAAGAAAAGTGTTGTCTTTGTCATGAGCAGCACTGCGCAGATAACGCTAATTGCTCAGCCAAAGCGCGGGAGACTCAAATTATGGAAATTGTTGATCGCAGACGCTGTTCACGAAAAGACGCCATCGCTGAAATTCAGGCAAGAACCCAGGGATATGCTGGTGTTGCAGCCCGACATAATGCAACTTTAGAAGCTTCTCTTTCAGTGTCCATTGCAGACATGATTGAAAAAGCGATGGAGAAAGCTATAGATCGCCTGGCCACCACCCTTTGTGACTCCTTATCTCATATTGTAGCCACTCAGTTGACGCAAATATATGGGACACCAAGAGATATGAAGGATACTTCCCAAGACAACGTAACTCTCCCACCAAGTGAAGCAGACGCAGAGTCATCTCCTTCAGGGGTACAGGCTGCAGGGCCCTCTTGTACAGACAACCAGAGGATAGGTGAAGACATACTAGAGGATGGTCAGGATTATGATGATATGGACATGGACATCAAATCCCTAAAGCGCACTCGATCCCCTGTCTCCAAAAATACTGGCTCTTCAAAACATTCAAAAAACAAAAAATACCAGAAGGAGAACCTATCGAAGAGCGATTTTCTTAAAGACAGCATTTTAGATAAGGTAGTTGCCGAAACAATTCTGTCAAAATGATAGGTTCTATCAAAATTCTTCATTGGAACTGCCGATCTATTCATTCAGCTAGTACAGATTTATTGTATTTATCTTGTAAATTCAATCCAGACATTATTGCACTGCAAGAAACGTGGCTGTCAGCACATAATTCGTTTTACCTACCTAATTTCCGGTCTTTTCGCCTGGATCGCCCATCCAAAGGTGGAGGTTTAGCGTTCTTTGTCAATAATAAAATTAGTTCAAAGATCAAAACTTCGTACAAAAGTATATCCCCCGAATGTGAAATTTTCGCTTTAGACATCACCTTGCCTGGATGCTCTCCCTTCTCTCTGGTAAATCTTTACTTTCCTCTGGGTGTACAAGACACGCGATGTTTAGACATGGCTGTTAATTCGTGGTGCACAGAAAAAATTATGGTTGGAGATTTTAATTCTCACCACACTAGTTGGGGTTTTAGGACTGATCAATGTGGACAACGCTTGTGGGACTGGTCTATAGACCATAATTTATCATGCCTCAACGCTAGAACTCCCACATTTATCCGAGACCGATCCCGCTCTGCCTTAGATTTGAGTTTTATAAGCTCGGGTATTTCTAGCGTATCTTGGACTACTCTAGACTGCGCCACCAACAGTGACCACTTACCAGTACTGTTTGAAATTTCTTGCCCCATTATTCCATCTTACTCCCAAGCTCGAACCCTTATCAATTATTCCAAATTTAAAAATGACCTAGAAGTTGCTTTGACTACCCCCACTGAAGACAACGATGAAAATAAAGCCATGAAATTAAGTGCGGTAATTAAAAGAACGTTCAAAAAAGCAGAATTTTCTATTGAGTCTGATACGAGAAAGCCTTGTAGTCAGTGGTGGAATTCTGAGTGCTCTCGTGATCATAGACGACGACAAGCGGCTTGGAAGCAGCTAATTCATAATCAGTCCCCCAAAAATTGGGCAGATTACAAGTTTATTGCTGCTACATTTAAGCGCACCGTGGCTAAAGCTAAAGAAGACTATGACAAAAAACATTTCGACTTTCTTTCCAAACCTAGAAATAAGAAAGCGTTATTCCGATATATGAGATCGCGCAAAATTCTGCCGTCTCTAGCTAACTCTGATTATGACAGGTTATCGACGGAAGAAATGACTAATTCGTTAGAGGCAATCGGAAGAGGTTTAGCTAACAGATTTTCGTCGACTTTGACAATCAACTGGCAAAAGTCCTCTATAAAGACTGACTACGAAAAAGTGACATTGTCCGAAATGTCAAGCGTAATTAGAAACTTACCCTCTTCGGCTCCTGGTCCTGACGGTATAACAGTTCCTATGATTAAAATTTTATTCCAGATATCACCCGGCGACGTCCTCAACCTTATAAACTATTCCTTAAGCAATGCCTGGATACCACATGACTGGAAAATAGCTAGAGTGATTCCCATATTAAAAAAACAAGGGTCAGGTTTTAACATTGACAACATCAGACCAATCTCTCTAACATCTCACCTGATCAAAATTATAGAGAGAGTTCTCAATAATAGAATAAAAGTTTGGATGGCTGACAAGCTAATATTGAAACCATTTCAAATAGGTTTTCGTAGCGAATGCTCAATTTGGTGTGCTCATGCCGACTTAGAGAGCCGAATACAGCTTGCCCGAAAAAGACGACAATACGCGGTACTAGTAACACTAGACATAGCTAAAGCTTATGATAGCGTTGAGCACTCAATTTTATTGAATTCTTTACACGAATGTGACTTTCCGCGATATATTGTTGATTGGGTAGCAGAGTTTCTAAAATCGAGAGAATTTTATTGTGCAAAGGATGGATGTCACTCATCTAAATTCAAACAGCAACGTGGAGTACCTCAAGGGGCGGTCCTATCTCCGCTGTTATTCAATGTGTTGATGAGCTCAATTCCCATTGAACGAGATATCACTGTCTACATTTATGCAGACGACATTGCATTTTTCGTTGCAGACAGTGACATTTATTCTTTGCATCAAAAATTGCAAAAGTACATGTATTCTCTTGAAATTTGGCTGCATTCAATTTCATTGTCTCTAAACATCAGTAAAAGTGCGCTCCTGGTGTTCCCTATAGCAGATTCTATTCAAATTTCAGTACTTTATAATCAGGAACCGATTCCACAAGTAGAGTCTATCAATATTTGGGCATTATTTATAACGAGAAACTTAACTGGAGCCCTCACATAGACTATATCGTGGCAAAGGCACAACGAGCTTCAGGCTTATTGCGAAAGTTGAGCAACAGAAAATATGGGTTACGTAGACACACCTTATTAATGATATATAAAATGTACATGCGCCCAATACTCGATTTTGGGTGTATATTATTTTCGGGTGGCCCTACGTACAAAATTAAACCGTTAGTTCTATTAGAGCGAGAAGCGTTACGGTTGTGTTTGCGACTCCCCAGGTATGTCGCTATTAATGTACTATATCAGGAAGCTCGCATACCAACTATTCTTTGCCGATTCCGTATCTTAACAGTACAAACATACTTGAAATTTTACGGCTTATCAGCGAGACGGTCTGCATATGCCTTTATTAGTGACCCCGACGCCTTCTTCCTCGCTCACTGGCCACGCTTTCGTACTCCCCAGATTATTTTTGTACAAAAGAAACTTGAAAGCATAAAGGTGGATATCAGATCGGTAATTGGAACCAAAGCATTAAATCACAATATTACGATAGAATGTGATGAAATTTTTCCCCCACTATCTAAGTTTCAATCTTCGAGTTACTTAAATGACAGGTTAGAAGACTACATAGCTCATGCGGAAATAAAGAACATAATAGCCACAGACGCTTCTGTGAATAAAGAAAAGGCAGCAGTAGGAATCGTCTCAGATTACCTCGGTTGGTCATTCTCGGTAAGACTACCAGACTTCACTCCGGTTTTCGAAGCTGAGCTCCTGGCTATTATTTTAGCGCTACGAAAACTTCCTTCAAACGAAGAGAGTGCAATGATAATTACTGATTCTCTTTCGCTGTGTACTACTCTCACAGCTTCAGAACAATCAAGAGCTCTAGCGACATTACAAACATTAGTTCCACCTCATGTGAAGTTCCTGAAGTTAGTCTGGGTCCCGGGACACTGTGGCATACGGTTGAATGAAATAGCCGATTCACTATCTCGAGCCACACTTGATGGCCCTGTGATCTCGGTACTACCAGAATCGGAACACATAGTGTCGATCAGATATAGAAAATGGGCTATTTATACGGATATTATGGAAAATATTACTAAATATACGGACTATCAGCACCTAACATACCCCTGGAAACCTCAGTGGAGTCAATCTAAAAAGTTAGAAGTTATTTTAACCAAATTTCGATGTCGTGTCCCTCCATTAAACTTTTACTTGCACAGAGCTGGTCTGGCGATATCCCCCCTGTGTCCATTCTGTGAAGAAACGGAAACAATAGAGCATTACTTTATAACATGTAAAAACTATTCATTAATTAGGAAAAGACTTTTAATTGTTCCGTTTCAAGCAGTAGGTTTAAATTTAACTGCAGATAATGTTCTAAGTTTCGGTGCCTTTAGCTTGGGACATTGCCACAGGAGCGTATTCTATGCTGTATGCAATTTCATTCGAGAATCAAAGCGCATGTCATAATAATGCCTGCTTAAATATATTTCTGACGACACTTGTCTAATTTTGAATGAAATTTGCATATTCATTTGATTGTGACCGGGTGAGATAAGCTCGATTGTCTGGTCTACTCAAAATTTCTGCCTTCCATTGTAGTATTACCTCACCTTTTCTCTTCTTGATTCAATCTTCAATTATTTGTTTAGTTTAATATTCCTTTTTAGTTAATTATTATTTTCTATTACATCATTAGTTTTTTTCATTAAGGATAAACCTTTTAATATATCTCATATAGGATACTTCTAGATTTCATGGCCAATCCCCCATAGTGGGTATGTGCCAGTGCGAAGGGGCAACAACAACAACAACATATCACCTACATCTAATCGTTGTAGCTCTGGCAATCACTAATGATGTGTGCGAGTGTCCGGTCACAGCCACATCTGTCGCACTTACCGATGGTTCAAATAAGATACGCGCATTGAAGTCAATACAAGTGATGCTGAGTCATGAACCCTACAGTATTTGATCTGTTTGCGTCGCAGTAACAAAGGTGGTAGGTAAGCAGTACGCCAGGAGATAATGAAATAATTGAAACAAAGTGACAACGATCGACTCCAACAGGGGAAGCGCGTATTCGTGAGGAATAGAGGGCAGCCCTTCCGCACCGTGAGTGTTGGAGGGAATAAAAACGCATCGGCCGCTTTCGTTTTTGTATTCAGGGCACTGAACGCATTGAAAAAAAAAGTTAAATTGGTTGGTTCAGCGTTGGCCACCTTGTTCTTTGAAGCTAATAGAACGTACTGTAGCGACGAGAGAAGAGACGTGAGATGACGTCGAAGGCGGCCGATGGGGCCGTGCCGATCTCGCCACTTTATTCCTGGCCTGAAGAGGAGCCACGTCGCCTACCAGCGTCCAAACCGCCAGGCCAGAAGCTCGTTCTCATTCTCGCGCAGCGCGAGCTCGCGCCAGCTGCGCGAGAGACGCGGCGCGGTGATGGAAAAAATGATGATGATGATGATGGTACTACAGTACTTTACGGGGTCGCTTCTGCATGCCACCATCAACTAACCGTTAACTACCGCCGACGGGGAACCAATGCGATGACCTTGTCCACAGCGGATGACTCGTAAGTACTGAGCCACTATGCCAGACAACGCGGTAATGTCGAATGTTGGTTGATGTAGACCCCGTTAAGGCAGCATACACTATGAATGAAAAATAAGAAAGAAATCAACCTCCGAATTTCAGTGTAAGAAACTATCATTATTTCGTGATAACGTGGCCTGTAAAGCGCCAGCAAGTATGCGTAGTCATGCGAACGTCAGGCAACCATGATTGGTTTCCGAATAATGACCCCTCGTTTGGAGCGCCGGCCCCCGAAATCGTATTTGTCACTGAATTATTTCTGTCTCAGCGATGATCTGCTCATGGAAGCGTATACTATAGAGCTCAGTTGTACCATGATGCACACCTTATTTGAACAATCTTTCGTCTTCAATAACTTGGGGACACAACTTGTTTTCACAAAAAAAGGCAATAGTGTGTGTGGACTTTCGTACAACTGTATCGTCTTCGACATAGTTCACACTGCTAGGCCCGGGCGCCAGTGCACCCGCTCTCCTTCTAACCACTCAATGAAAAAGACTGAACCGTCCTTAATTCAAGTGTGTAGTCATTCCCACAGGTGAAGGGGTGATTCCAACAGAGGCAACAAGCTTCGCCGGTATCCACTTATTTGCCATTGACACTAGCCATTCGCTCCACGTCCCACCATCTACCGGAAAAGTCATCGCGGAAGAGCCGCACAGCTGCCTAGCAGGCCATTCACGCAACGAAGGAGTCTCCAAACAAACTTCCTGTCACGTGGCTGGTGCACACTGCTCTCCTTTTTGGCCTCTCCTGCGTCTTCTTATTGTTGTTGCCTGGAGCTTCGAGGCAGAACCAAGCCCATGAAGCCGGTACTTGCAATTCTACGCTGACTATTTCTAGCATCTCTGCTGTGCCCTATAGAGCTCTCTCTGGAAACGTTGGGAGAAAAGGAGGGACCCGGAAATTCGGGAAGGGCGAAACAGAAATACAAGGAAAGGGTGGAGGTGGAACGAAGAAAACATATGGCCGTGGCATCACGTACCAAAGATGCATGCAACACCACAAAATGAGGAGAGTGGGGGAGCCTTGAGGATGCCTGGAGGCCGACAAACGTTGGCAGCTTCTAATAGGATTAGGGACGACGCTGCCTGGTGGTCCAAGAAGAACTGCGCAGCCATGCCTCGCGGGTCAGGCGGCCCGAGTTGGCGGCTACCACCGTCGTAATGGCGTCTTCCTTCTCTTACACCCCCCTTTCCTCATTCTAGAGGCCTGAGCGAACAGTGGAGAGGACTGGGGGGAGGGTGTCAGCACTGTGGTCAACTAGCCGATGGCTCGGAAGGGCTGTGATCTGAGCGCAACAAACAAGCACATTGTGATAGAGGGAAGGGGAGGTTTCCTTAGTTAGAGGGAATGAGGGCGAGCTAAGAGGCCACTGCCCGGAAAAGACTATCATATCCATCGCCAAGGATGTTCCTGGGCTTGGAAGGAGCTTCGTGTACCTTATACCACACGCTGCGCGCGGGATCGTGCGACTTATATGACGCACCGGGGGGTGAGTAGACGGGTAGTTCTGGGGATGAGGCTCGGCATTGTTTGGGCCTCATTTGTGGGCCAGGTTTGTTTCTATGCGGAGGCTCGTTTATTTTCTTCCCCTTGCGCATTGACACAATGACCCCGGGAACCCGTCTGCTTCCCCACTATTCGCGGCCACATCGAGATCGGTCTTGTTTAGTCCCCACACAATGGCTATTTGTCATATCGCTCTATAAACCCGCAATAAACATTGGCAGTCCGGAAATTTCTTTCCCCACTTAGGGAGAACACTGGATGACTCTGACACATCAATCTTGTGAGAGACGTGGTATATAGCATCTGTCTTGATGCGTTAAACGACGGAACGCAGCCACGTTATGGTGGCATGGAGCTTATTTGCACTCTAATGATTATTGCCTGGACGGATGATGACATCGCAGCACTGGCCTAGTGCTTTCCAAAGAAGATTGCCCCTGTGAGTACCGCTACAGTTTGGTGTCGCAACGGCAGCCGACCGCCGGCTGTGGGAGATGTAGAGTTCTTGCTTGAATTGCGGTTCAAACTGCAAGTCACGTGAAAGTTCCATAAGCGCACGCATTTGGGATGAAGTTTCATTGCTATCTCTATAAAGTGTTGTTCCAAAGAAGGAAAAAGTTCTACGACCGACTTCTCAGTGGCCTTGGAGGATTTGTGATTGTGCTACTGGACGGGCTTTTAGAGTTTAGGGAATTAGCTATTATTTCTGTCCGCTGCTTAAACGCTTGCGTCATGGAAGGGCTGCTTTGCAACCTTCAAGCGTACAGGACAGTTAAAGGGCGGAAAGAACATCTTCGTGCTTTTTTCTGAATTTAATATCCGAGCTTATGCTTGTGCGTGCTATCAAGAGTGCTCAGAACTATTACAAGTATTTTATTTGGCATGAGGGGTGCTAAGAGCTATCAGAACTATTATATTTATATATTCGCGTGTACACGACACTGTGAATATTTGCAACTATCGCATGGGTCCTGCTGGCGCCAGAAGGGCGATAACTTGGGATGTTATCTGTACAATGATTCGTATACACACACCGATTGCGATAGCCTTTCTTCTTCCTTGAAGCACCACTCGTAAGGAGTATAGCAAAGCCATAGCCCCGTGTGGAGTATGGGGTTGAAATTAATAACTGCACGCAGTCGGCACTCCGAAGCATTATTTTTAGCGGGGATAGCAAATGTCACCGTCAGCCATTGGTCAGTGCAGTAACTTCGCTGGTGTTATGAGGGGTGGTGGCTTCTTGAAAGTTCAGGTCAAGTACTAAATTTAATCGGAACAGAAAAGCGTACTGCTCACATGTCACGTAACTTCCATGCGTGTTAGACACTTCTGTAACGGGCAATGTCGTAAACTATGCGGCTTTTGTACTGTTTTCAAGGCGTCTTTGTTGTTTTAAAAGTAGGGCTAAATTTCTCGTGCTTCATGTCCATGAGCTAGAAAACTTTTATTATTATTATTATTATTATTATTATTATTATTAAACTGTTTCTAACTTGTGCTCTGTTGTGCAAAGCTCCATAGCTGGGCATGTGCAACAGTCATTGGGCAGCAGAGTGCAGCAGATGCGAGCGTTAAACGAAAAGTATGTTTTGCGAAGCGGGGCACCTAGAAAACGTGAGTGAGAGAGAGAGACAAACAAAGATATATATAAAGCAAGATAAAGAGAATAAAAGGAGGGAAAAATACGTGATAGAGAGAAATAAAAAGAATAAAGGCATAAAAAGATGGAAAGACAGAAACATTAGGACAGAGATGGAAAGAAACAAAAGTGATAAAAAACATAGAGAAGACAGAAAGATAAACAGGCGGAGAGCGAGAAAAGGAAGTAGAAATAAATATAGATGGACTGAGAAAGAAACGGGCACACAAAAAAGAGATAGAGAGAATGGTAGATGAACAAAGAAAAAAACGCACACTAGAAAAAGAAAAAAAATACAAGTTGAAAAAAATTGTGGAAACAGAAAAAAAATATAGAAAAAGCGACAACAAAAAATAAATCCACGTAAGTAGAAACAAACAATAGACAAAGAGCAATGGAAAGAAACAAAGAAAAAAAGATATGCAAGAAATAGAAAGAAAGGGAGAGAAAGAGAGCAACCTTGCTACACTAGTGCGAAGCTGCCATAATTTTTCAAAGATAATAGTCTTCCTTGGATACTTTAACGCAGGAATTTCAGTCTGTCTGTCTGCTTTTATTTCTGTCTATAGAGTTTCCTAAAATTATCTAGAGCAGCTCTGGAGCTGCGATCGTTAAGCGACCATTGGAATGATTGGTAGAACACGGATTTGCCTAGTCTTTGCACTTGCGGGCGGGGAATCACACTTGTGGCTTCGTTTACTGTTGTGTTTCGGTTTTGTTTCGAAATAAAGAACGAACTTTTTTGAACTTCGTAATTCGATTTCAAATGATAAGCTTAAAAGATTAAGGCGATGAAGGCTCAACTGCTGAACATTTGCTGATTTTTTTTACGAAACAGGCAAAACAGACAATTCGATTAATGACGTTTAGTTCAACCACCTACAATGCTAAACTATTGCTACAAGAAAATGAAATTTTCGATGTTGCCGCCCTGGTAAAATTCAATCTCGCCACTTTCCTTTTCAAACTAATTAATGAACAAATAATATTATCATCTATTCCTTCATCATATTTACTAAGTACTAAACGAACTTGTTTCACGCAGCATAACAACTTCATTCTGCCCAAAGTACAAACTAATTACGGCAAACAGACAGTTCACTTTGTAGCCATATTATTATTGAATACATTGTCATTTTCAATAAAAATTCAAAAAACACATAAACTTTGCCATGAACGAAAAAATTTTTGTTAAGCGACACTCACTCTTCTGCCTAACTGGTTTCTCTCTCACCATGTCATTCTTTCTTCAGTCTCTTGCTTTTTTTTTCTTCATCACGTTATGCTATATATATAAATGGATGTATATTTCTATACAGTTTATATATTTGCGATTGCATATAGTTGATGTTAGCATCGTCGTTTAACCAAATCTATAGTTATTTTGTGTAACCTTGTAATCTATTATTTTTGCCACTGTTATTGCCAATCAAATACTTATGTTTATATTTCATAGGAGGTCCCATTTCAGTGTATACTACGGGACCTCTTTCTGTAAATCCTTTTTTGTACATCGTGTTATAAAATAATAAAAATTGTTTTGATTTGATTTCAAAGTCACGGGAACACATACGGAGCCAGAAGTACGAAAATTAGGCAAATCCGTGTATTATTCATAATTCCTATGCTCGCTGAAGCGCCATGTGTTGCAGCTTCCATAGACACTAGTGCCAGAGTTCCCTTGAGTGTATTTATAGGGAACTATGTTTCTGTCAACTAAAACTACTAAGCGACCAGGCCAAAGTTAAACAACTTTCTCAACGCCCACCCATTTTATTATGGCGTCTGCGTTCATACTTTTGTACATTGTCGATCAAAAAGCAAATATTGCGCATATCTGAGGTGCGATATCAACATGTGAATATTTAGTGGTGTGTTTATTCTAGAAAATACACGTATACGTAGTTCTACAGACCGCAGTGTTTATTGCGCCTCGCTGAGGATGCGACACTGTGCACGAAAAGATGGGTGTTTCGTGCACACTGCTAAGACGCTACTGCGCCAGTTGCCAGATGGCGCTCATGTCTTTCGCAGTGCCTCCATCTTATCACACAGATCATCAAATATACGTTTTATTCTCTCTCCATACAGAAGACTGTCGGCTTTCGACGACATTTGCAGCTAAACATGCAGATACCCGACCATATTTTTTCTTCAATATTTATACTCAACAAAGGTGATATGGTTTACGCGTATATACTTAGGTATATATTTTTCTCTTGTCGTTTCTTTAGCCAAATAACTCTATTCCACAACGCATGAAAACTTTACGATGTGTACTAAGACCAGCACATTGCTTACGAGTTAAACACCTACACCTAACTGAAGCTTGCGCCCACATACAATAACTTTTGGTGCCACGGCGTATAGCGGCAATTGTGCTGCACTATTTAGCACGACGTTTCTCACTCAAGTTTAAACCATTGTGAGCCTATTTCGATTAGGCAAAAGTAAAAAAAAAACACATGAAAATACGAACGCACCTCGAACGAAACTTTGTGATGGGTCCTTCATAATCATATCGGGGTTTCGGCACGTAAAACTGCCTTATTTCAACTGCTGTCACATGGAGCGACGATTAAGAGGAAAAAATAATCCGTAAAGCGTAAATGACAGCGCAACTCACAGCTCAACAATGCATGAAGAACAAACCTTGTTTACAACATGGTGCTGCTGTCTAATGACCAAAGCAGCGCTAAAGAACAAAAGGGGCTCTCGGGAAAGCTGAAACGTCTGTGAGGGGTTCGAACATGGTGTGCAACGTAGTTGTCCGTTTTGTTCACACAAAACGAAAATGAAGTGAAGAGTAAAGAAAGAAAAACTAAACTATGTACGACATGAGAAGGAGACATTCCCCGCGAGACGGTTTATTCTTCACAGAGACGGAACAAATCGGCGGTCCGTAACGCTGCTGATAAGAAGCGCGCACCGATTTTCGCTGTCTCGACGTCCTTTCGTCGCGAGACCGCCTTTTTATCGCGCTCGTTTCTCGGTAGCATCGCCTCTCAGTAACCCCTTCCACACCTCTCGCAACCCCCCTCAGCCCCATTCTCGCTCGATCATTTTATTTCCGCCTTATTTTGCACGCGCAGCGCGATTGGACGTACCCGCACACACTCAGCGACGCAACCCTTGCTTTCTTCTACTTCCCCCTTCGCAGCGTGTCCGTACATGGCTCACGACGTCGTTCAATCTCGCTCGCGTGCCCGGAGCAACTGACCCAGAGCTAAACGTTTCTCTCCGGTGGGCGGCGATTGACCGTTCCGTGACACTTTCGGTGGGCCAAACTCGGCGAATCTTTCACCGCGTGAGTGTTGTCGTCCCCCCTTCACTTTCTCCTGTAACTCACTCGTCCACCTAGCCCAATTTTTTTCACTCTTCCTTCAACTTTGTGCGAGAGTCGACTGCCACCTAGCTAGATGTTAGCGGACGACATTACAGTGAAATTTATTCTTTATTTTCTCGGTCTGCGGTAGCTCTTTATCGACTTCGAAAATGAGTTGCACACTTCAGGGATCGCGATAAGAACGCGGGTTAGTTTAGGCTGGCATCACGGAAATGCTTCTTTTCCTCTTGCTTTTTTGCAGTACATGTCATGCGACACACCTGTCGCTTCATTCTACACCGTATTTTAATGGCGTAAAGTCAGAGCCTATGAATATCGCAGAAAATTACAAAAAAAGCTGGTTGCAACTCTGATTGATTGATTTGTGGGGTTTAACGTCCCAAAACCACTATATGATTATGAGAGACGCCGTAGTGGAGGGCTCCGGAAATTTAGACCACCTGGGGTTCTTTAACGTGCACCCAAATCTGAGCACACGGGCCTACAACATTTCCGCCTCCATCGGAAATGCAGCCGCCGCAGCCGGGATTCGAACCCGCGCCCTGCGGATCAGCAGCCGAGTACCTTAGCCACTAGACCACCGCGGCGGGGCTGGTTGCAACTCTCATTATAGCAATCAGTGTACCGCAAGACTGAACCATTTTACCATTCTTCACACGAATATAGTTCATTGTGTATTGTACACTGATGCATGAGAGCTTGCACAGTGTCTGCCGGCATATTTCATCCGTAGCGCCACTTGACGTCGATGCACCCACGTAGACGCCTAGCGGCACATTTCCATCTCGACGACTATAACGCCAAGGATCACGATTCAATCTTTGAGGTAGCCGAAATAATTAATGTACACCTCGACACAACATCTGCTGGGTCCCGCCCAAAGATGCATCAACAAACACATAACACTGGTACTCAAGACCCACCGTGGTGGTCTAGCGGCTAAGGTACTCGGCTGCTGACCCGCAGGTCGCGGGATTGAATCCCGGCTGCGGCGGCTGCATTTCCGATGGAGGCGGAAATGCTGTAGGCCCGTGTGTTCAGATTTGGGCGCACGTTAAAAAAACACTACATGGTCGAAACTTCCGAAAGCCTCTACTATGGCGTCTCTCATAATCATATGGTGGTCTCGGGACGTTAAACCCCACATACCAACACCGGTACTCGATAAGTACTCAATCAAAGCATCATCAGGACAGAAACGGCAAAGTTCGCGCTCCCCTGTAATAGTGCAATTGGCGCCCGTGCTCATGCATGGACCACAAAAAGCTTGATTAACGCTAGAGGCAGAGTTTGTAACTTGATCTATAACCTCGAGAAGGCGTTCCGGTTACCGCTGCACGAAAAGCTGGAACTACTGAAGCACCCACTGTCTGCTCTGTTTGGTGCGGTGATGTGGCCCCGAGATCAGCTCAGGCAGCACAACGGCATGTTACCGTTGCCAATCGTAGAAGCCACGGCTAGAACACCACGGTTGGGACATCAAGGGAAACACGACGCACGTCGTGTGTCTTCTCTAGCCTGGCATTTCTCGAGAGAGGTGGTGGCCACTAGGTTCAGCTTGGCTATGCTAGCCGTACCTTTGGCGGATCGCATACCTCCATAAAGTCTGACGATAATAAAGTTGCATTCTCTTTCTTCTGGTGGAGTGCGGGGAACGTGGTGTGATAACCAGGCAAGCGTCGCGCAGTTTTTTTTTTTTTTTGGGGGGGGGGGGGGGGGTATGATAGGATGCTATGAGTGAGGCTTGGGCTAAGGCAGTCACCTTGTAGCATGTTGAGACATTGATAAAATTACAAATGATTGACATATGACAAACGCGCTGAATGGGACCACAGCGACGAATCTTGGAAGCCATGGTCAATAAAGAGTACTTCATTTCCGTGACGGAAGTACGTCATTGAAATCTTGATAGACCCTGCCATGAAACACTTTCAGGTTAAACTTAATTGTGCAGCTTGCACTGATTTTCGCAACGTTGGGGCACAGTAGAGCTCGTCGTCATTCGACCGTTTCACGTGATCACGTTGTAAATTACCAGTATTGGTTAGGTGTCGACCGGGTTTCATTGGGCATTGCTTGTAAATAGCAGTACCGAGTAGCTAAAAGAATAGAAGAGTATTTTTATGTTCTTTTTTTCATTATGTAATTTTTCTCGGTTTTTCTATTCCCTGTTTAATTTCTTGCCTTCCTCTCTGTCTCTATACATCTCGCTTACTCTTTCTTTTAAGATCTTTCTCTACACTTCTTTCTTTCTTCTTCATTTCTTTCTATGTATTCTTTTCCTTTCTCTTTCAGTTATGATCTTTTCCCCACTCTTTTTGTATGTTCTTTTCTATCTATTCCTCTCTTTGTAAATGTCATTGTCTGTATATCTAATCATGTATATCTACTTTCTCAGTTGCTACTCCTCTTCTTGCACGTCCGAGTTATTCTTTTCCACGCCGGACAAATCAGCGCAGTGGTAGAGGGTGCGCCCGCCACTAGTCTTCGGGTAACGAAGCAGAACATGAAGAAGATGACAAACAGAGTGAGTGCTGGTATGATGATGAATGTTTTTTATCTACGTCGCGAAACGGACTAACAGAGGGCGTAAAAGCTCTGCTGTAAAATTATTGCGATCTCTAACGTACAATAGAAGAGGCTGTGTTTAGAGCGCTTAAATACAGAGCGAACGGACGCATGGTACGATTAGTTTATTTACCATTATCGTGCTCCCCTACCCTCATTATTATAGTGCATAGCTTACAACGACTTAGTTAGGCTGGTTATTGAATACTCTGAAATTGTACGCGGACTTTAGACACTTGAACTGCAATATACTGGTGAGGGTACAATGACTTGGTGCTGGGTTCATCTAAACTAAATATCATCGGCAATGTCCTCCTACTAAACTTTCGGTAGGAAAGCTGACGAGTCTATAAATTTTGGTACATTGAACAAATATTAAGATCGTCTGACCTGGCGCTCTTCGGCCATCAATTGGTCCTTGCGTCATAAAACAACACGCATGATCAACGAATATTAAGACACTTGAATTGTTTTTCAATTATTCCACAATCAGATGAAGCTCACTCATGCACATTTTTTTGTCCATACCAGCACAAAATAAAATTCCAGACATCACCATAGCATATAGAGGTCGGTCCACTGTTAGAGGGAACAAGTGATTGCGTGGCTCGCGCTGCGCACAGCAAGCAGCGAGGACCACGCGCATGCGCGGAACGACGCTGACGGTGGCACATGCCGTGCCGGTGAAGGCTTGGGCTAGTTGGTTCATGGTTGCAACAGGGAAAGAAACACCAAGAAACATTTAACCAAAACACAAGACCAAAAAAAAAGTATGACAACTGCGCTGTTTCTTCTCTTATAGCTGTTGTCTGCCCATCTTCGTCTACGGTTATTTCAAACATTTTTTGCCTTTCCATTGAAAAATGAGGGCTCTGTAGCAAGTTAACTGAGATGGGAAAGGCTGCAAGGCCGTCAGTTCGAATGTCTTTTAGTGTGGCTGAGAAACAGCTGCCGCCAACCACGTCCACAGACTAACCCCCGTATTCACAAACAATCCTCGACTCGACTTTCACCCTTCACTTGACAGAGTTGAGCACTGCGCCGCTGCTCGGCTGAAACTTGCGCTGCACTGATCGAGAATCGCACCACATTATCGCTGATATGCAGTGACCTGCCGTACCTAGATAGGGCGCTTCCATCGGCTTTCTCAAGTGGAGGTGAAGCGTTGAGTGAAGGGACGTTCTACAATACGGGGGAAAGGCAGTCCGCGCAGCCGCCGCGCCGAGTTTGCCACGAGGGGCGCGAGTAGTGTACGACCAACGAAATGTCCGCATCAGTGCCCAAGATAGGGCTCAACATTAGCCAAGAAGGCCGCGTTAAGCCCCTAAGATCGACCAGCTCTGCTGTTTCTTGAGCTTCAGACGGCTAATGTAAACTTCTTTCTTTTTTGTTTTTCTTAGTAATTAGCGTGAAACAGAGGCTCGATATGTTTGTTAGATTTGCATATTATGTGCGTGTGCTCTGCTTCATAGTGCACCACTTCGTGTGTAGTTTTTGTTATAGAGAACCTTAGTATGCGTGGACGCGAGGCGGGCCTCTATAGCACTCATTTGAGAGTGTTCTCCTCTTTTCCGCTTCATGAAACGAACACTCGGAAGTCATAGTGAAAGAAAAAATCACCTCATCGCTTAACTAAACAATGAAGCGCCTCTTCTGTCATAGCATACATACGTAATATAGTTTTCTTTTAACTATTTCGAGTGTCTCGTGCCTACAATATTATTGAGAGCATATTACAGGCTTTCAATACGAATACGTGACGTACTTTCGGCTAGATAATTAATGTGGCAGCTACTGAAGTTGAAACTTGGATAGCACGAAGCTCTAGCAGTTATGGATGTAAAAGCCATAGGTTAATTTTGATACAATACAATGCTTTTTCATTGGTAAGTGAGGCACTCTGCACATTCGCGCAATTAATTACCATTTTTCTGAGTACTTCTGCACATTTCTCAGTCTGTGAGTGTGCGTTCGTAGAGCGAGTGTCTCACCGTTGTTTTCACTTATTAGATGCGTTACTTGAGTCGCATGCATGTCGGTATGCGGGCAGGCTAGCCTTTTTAGCGTATAATGTAGCAATCGTCTATGTTGAGTGATTTTGGCCAGATGTTACCATACCATGTCGAGATGGCTAAAACTATTCGTTTGAATATTTGTGTTTAGAATTTATGTAGTTAGTAATTTGTCAGTTAGTTAGTTAGTTAGTTAGTTAGTTAGTTAGTTAGGAGGTTAGATAAATGTTTCAGTGCAACACCCGAGCTTAGAACGCGCACAATTGCGATGGGTACGAGGGTTTGTGAACTCAGTGCACCCACGTGAACGCCTTTACCGCAACTGGGAGTTGAAGTTGCGGCGTTTTGTTCAGCGACAAAGTCTATGTAGACGAAGTCTAGGTATATATATACATAGACTTCGCTTATACATAGATGAAGTCTATGTGTAGTAACAGAGTAAACACAGGGGAGGGGGGTGGGGAGGTGCGTCGTACATTGTCGTTGATTACGTGTATATTAGCAACCATTTTCAATGTTCCTTGTTTCTGGCCGAGGAGCAACGTTGAAGGAATATAAACAATTCGGATATGGTAGAGCAACCAGATATCAATAAAACAATGTTGGCTGAGCTTTAACATTTAAAAACCATGTTATCACCAGCGAAATGTATGTTTAGCTTGGTTTTGCAAAAACTACGCTCACAGGCGTCGGCTGCTATTCGATCTAAATAACGATTGTATAAGTTTTCTTTTTCTTTCGAAGCTCTTTCAAGCACTAGCGCGGCTCCGCAATGAACTGCTGAGTGCGACGCAGCAGATCACTTTGTTACGTGCATCCATCCGATTTCTCACTCACAGCCACCTACGCCAATGCAGACTCCAGAATCTCTGCGACACGAGTTCTTTGACGCCATCACGTTCGGAGAACCTTTGCAATACGAATCTTGGATTGTTTTAGGACAAAAGGAGAGGGTCCTCCCTCAGTTTTCGTAGACGCTTTATACGCGCGTTTTTTTAAACGGTGTACTCTATGATTGGCAGGTGTGCCCAGAGCGTCCATGATCTAATAGCTCGGCCTTGGATTGTGAAAGCCATCGTGACAAGGGCGCGTGCCGCCGTGGATTGATTGATATGTGGGGTTTAACGTCCCAAAACCACCACACGATTATGAGAGACTCCGTAGTGGAGGGCTCCGGAAATTTCGGCCACCTGGGGTTCTTTAACGTGCACCAAAATCTGAGCACACGGGCCTACAACATTTCCGCCTCCATCGGAAATGCAGCCGCCGCAGCCGGGATTCGAACCCGCGACCTGCGGGTCAGCAGCCGAGTACCTTAGCCACTAGACCACCGCGGCGGGGCATCCGCCGTGGAAGCCACAGGAGTCCCTGGCACTCCTCCGAGAGTTTTGTACAGCGGCCGGCCCTCAAGACCGCCCCGGTACAAACTCTAGGAGGAGTAGACCCTGGGGCTTCTCATAGTCTACGGAAATGTTTTCCACCATCACCACAAAATAGTACATTATTAAGAGCACGCCCATGCCCTTAGAGCGTCGAGTGTCTTGTGGCTAAGGTACTCGGCTGCTGATCCGCAGGTCGCGGGATTGAATCGCGGCTGCGGCGACTGCATTTCCGATGGAGGCGGAAATGCTGTAGACCCGTGTGGTTAGATTTGGGAGCACGATAAAGAACTCCAGGTGGTTAAAGTTTCCGGAACCTTTCACTACGGCATCTCTCATAATCATATGGTGGTTTTGGGAACGTCAAACCCCACATATCCATCCATCCATCCATCCATCCATCCATCCATCCATCCATCCATCCATCCATCCATCCATCCATCCATCCATCCATCCATCCATCAATCCATCAATCCATCCATCCATCCATCAATCAATCAATCAATCAATCAATCAATCAATCAATCAATCAATCAATCAATCAATCAATCAATCAATCAATCAATCAATCAATCAATCAATCAATCAATCAATCAATCAATCAATCAATCAATCAACCAATCAATCAATCAATCAATCAATCAATCAATCAATCAATCAATCAATCAATCAATCAATCAATACCTTAAGAGCATGTGCCAACCATGCCCCAGAACATGCGCCGTTTGTTTTGAAACGTGACATCTCACGACTTCGGTCGTCGTTTTGGGATTAGCACATATTCCATGTGAGGAGAGAATGCATTTTGTGTGACTGCATGTAGAGAAAGAGAGATATGTCAAATACAGAAAGCAAAGAATTTTGCGAGCATTTTTGGCTAATGACAACGCATTACATGCTGCTCATTGTGTTCACTGTGCAGGTGTTTGACGTTCGTTCAATGACTTAGACAAAAGATTGTTGAGCTCCACGTACTGTACAACTTTATTTCTTCGAAAGCTCGTTATTGTCACCCAAGCAGTAAATATGGAGAAGCTGCTTGTTCGTAAGTCGAGTGAGCAGGAAAAAAACGACACTGAAGAAAAAGAAGTGGCTTATGTGAAAACAAGAGTTTTCTGTATTTAATGTAAGTTAATTTTTATATGACAGCATTGTCAAAGTGAGAATAAATGAGAAAGTTTCGTCGCAAGACAATTCAACTTCAGTGTGTGCTATCAACAGCAAATGTTTGCGTGACGTTGAATCCACAAGAAATGCAAATTTCTGCTATATCAGTGCTTAATGATTGTAATGAAACTGGTCGGCTGTATAGGTCGGAATGCTAAGTGCAGTATGGAACACTTATTTATAAATTACACTGCACAGACAAAGCGGCAATTTAGCTTTATCAAAAATTTCGCGCCCCGCAAATTTTTTGCTGTTGATAGTACAAAAACACAAAAGCACGTAATATATTTATACCTGTGTGAGTGAACAAAAACTAAACACCGGCTGCCTCAGTAAGAAGCGTTATTTTTTTTGTCGTTCAACAATAATAAAAAGTTGTGTCTGCAACTAAACACAAGCGCATTGGCTTCAAATTCGGCATTGTATACAAGGTTCATGCTATCTAGCTCCATAGAGCCGGCTGATAAGTCGGTTCTTTGGGACCACGTTTAAAAGCATATTGCACCATAGTATCAGTGATGCACGATGTAGATGTCTACAGCTGCCTGCAATGACGCCATTCGGCTGCATGTACAAGCGGCGGCTCGCTGAAGCTAAAATGCATTGTACGTCTGTCGTACTACAGAAATTCTATGTGGCCTTTTGCTAGTGCGTTTTAAGTACCACCGCGTTCCAGCATCCCGTTTAAAATTGAGCCTCTTAAAGACAAGGACCTGAGAAAATCAAGCCTTCTCAGAATAACAAAGAAAACTGCTTGCGCGATGTCTCGTAACCAAAATAGCGCAATCAACTCGTGTGACTTCTGTATAACTATACAGGAAACAAGAACCTGAACCCATCAGAGCAGTTTTATAGCGAAGCTTCTGCGACCTCTTTCTGAGCAGGTACAGTCTTTGTCAGAAGTTAGGGAGTCTCTCTGCGACTGAGATATTCCACTGGTCTCTGCAGCTGAGATTCTATGGAAAGCCTGGCGATGCGAAGTTCGGAGAAGACAGTATACTTTCAGCTCTTTGAAACAATTACAGTTTCAGGAGGTATGTGCATGGGCATGCTCAGGCTGGCCAAGGACACCGTTTAATCTTTCGACAAAGACTGTCAGAGCTTTGAGAGCGCAAAAATTCATTCTTACCCTCTTTCATAAAAACAAAAGCACACGGTCACACGCAAGAAAGTCGAAAGCTGCTGCCGTACGATGTTCGTACTATCGATTTTGACCCGTACGCCTACAAATGGTAGGTCTTATGCCTATTGATTATTATGGCTATGTACTGCGTTTTTCGAGATCGGATAGCAGGAGACAAGAGATGTTGATTACAGCATATTTGGAGCCAAAACTGTGCGACCTTGCTGCGTCATAATCTTCAAAGTTCGTTGAATGCAGCGTAATAGCGATAATGTTGCAATATTTTTTTTGTTCGACGGTACAGCCTCCTGCAGATAAATTCTCATAAAGCGTGCAAATATTACGTGTAATCTCCGATTACTAACATCTAATATAAAATAAATTGGGCTGCTTTGGTTAATCTCTCTAGCTTTTGATAACATCGCCGTATTATAAAGATATGATAATAGATAAACGCATGTATATTAAACGAACCATTTAGTTCGGACTTCTTTTTAAGTGCGTGTGATATCCGCGATTTTTTTTTTATCCTTTAGCTCGAAACTAAGGCAGCTACAGCAGCAGCTCTCGAGTTTACACACTCCAGCATAACTAGCTAAACAGCGGTGCAGTTCTACCAAAGCGTTTGCCATTTCACAAAAAAACAAACAAAAACAACTACTCAGTTACAACATGCTTTGTTCTTTTCCTTTGAGTCGGCATCAGTTGGCACGTCGTTTACACTTGTTTACACTGCAGAGGAAGGGAGTGAGAAAGAATATTTGAGGAGTTGTAGAAGGAGGAGGAGTCGGCTGTGTAGGCGGCACAGGTGTACCATGCATGTTACTCGAGCAGACCGACCGTACTTGTCGTCCTCTTCATTTTTTGTTCGGCGCAGGAGCTTGTTGCTTTTCACAACTCGGTTGGTTGCAGAGTCCTCCCGCGGCGACACTTGTTGAGATGCGAGGAGCACCGAAGGTACCGTTGTCAACATGCACTGAGCGTCCATCAGTTCTTTCGCAAAGAGGTCGCACGTTTAACGGTGATAGTTCCGGTCATTTTCTGAATTTGGTTTTTTTTTGTCTTCCTCATTTTGAGCTCGAGCCAAGCTGATGGCGGGTACGAATGAACAGAAAGAAGCGACTGTTCCTTGCGACGCGTTACATCGTTCAGTTTTTTTCTTTTTGTTCACATTGGCTACGCGCAGCGTCTGGAAGCAATACACGCGTGGTTCTTGATTGCAGGCGGTCGCCGTTGAAAGCGGTGATCAGACGTCATGGGCGCGAAGCAGCAAGGCGCAAACTGCGACCAGGAGGACAACTGCGGAAAACGTGGCACGACTTTGCAGGGCCGAGTTGTGACCTGAAGATGGTCGCGCGCTGTCTTTGTCCGCTGTAGGAAGAGAGAAAAAACAAACAAAAAACAAGTCGTAAAGTTGCTGACATCAAAAGATCACGCACATCTTCTATCTACGTGATCGTAACAATCAATGCGATGTTGTAGCATTAGGAAAAAAAAAGTAACTGAGAAACCGTCATGAGAATTATTATCGCTATGATATTTGCACCCACTCAACCAAGCATAAAATATTTTGTTTTTTTTTGTTTTCTTTATATTGTAACAACCAAGTGGAAAGGGTAGCCGTTCCCAAGTAATGATGACAACCATTCATTCATTTATTATTTCAATAAAAAAATTAAGAAAATCATGAATCGAAATACCCTGCGCTAGCAAGATCAAGTATATTTTGTACTGGAACCAGCATGATAGGGTCTTGTTCCACAGTCGTCCACGTAGGAGGAGGTTGAGTAAGGTGTATCCCTATTGACACATCATTATTACTGAAATAGCAGGGTACTAATGAAATGCTAAGGCGTCAAGTATCTCTATACTATTCATTGACGTTTTATTCTTAAATGAGGCGTCGTTGCAGAGTTCAAGGTTTCATCTTCTCAAATGGTACTTTTTGTTCATGTATGGGATTGCCGTTAATGGTTGTGCGGCACCATCACTATGCTATGTGCTAGAGACGCTTACACTTCGATATTACAAGCGCTCGAAACTCCTGTAGTTCAGCATAGTATAGCGCCATGAATTACACACGTGGTTGAATGACGACTGTTGCCCCGCACATTTATGTGCAGACTTTTTTTGGCATGGAGAGACCTCTGGGGTACATCAATTGTTTTATTTATTTGTACAAGTGCCTGCAGCTCCACGAGGGCATTATAGTTAGTGGGCAACTCAAGAAGCAGTGGACGCATACCAAATATATGATACACAGAGAGAGAGAGATGAAAATATGACTTATGTAGGATATCATACGACCGACCCACTAAAACAAGTGCACATCACATCATGATAAGAAAAACACGTATCACGCATATCACTTCAGAAAACATATTCGAAAAGAGAGTTCGGGGCAGAGTGAACTATAGGCTTACACAACGCGGCTAAAATATGCGGTTGCTGCCCTGACAGAGGCAAGCCTAATGCCGAAACATTTGCTCCAACGACATTCATGTTTCAACGATTTCTCAGACACGTCAAATAGCCATCATAAGGCCACTCGCGGAAAACAGTGATCTAAACGAAATTTCGCGCACCCCTGGACAAACGCGATGTATAATAATAACAGAGTAGTGCTGTGGATGTTTAGGGCTTTCGAACGAACTCTGACTGTGTGTAATTATTAACGTGCGCGCGTAATTCCTGTGCACGAGTGTACTTGTGTTGCATCGCCCTTTTTTTTTCTTTTTTACTGTTCACCACCTGGAAGAGGCCGGCAATCAAGCCGGCAACTTCGTAACTCAGCAGTGGAACTCCACAGCCATTGATTCCATCAATGTGTACGAAAAAACTACGAGGTGGTGCAGAACGCCACTGAATATAAAATTTAAAAAATTACAATACTTATAAACTACGTAGAAGAACGAACACGAAAATTACGACGACGGAGGCGTTCAACAGAAACGCGACGCCTTGAGGGCGCAGCGGCGGTGACCGAACTCGCGGACTTCGACAGCTTTCGTGCCTGCTGACGCCTTCATGTCTGTACCGACTCTCTCTCTCTCTCTCTCTCTCTCTCTCTCTCTCTCTCTCCATCTCTCTCTCCCTCTATCTCTCAATATTTCTCTTTCTTTCTCTCTCTTTTTTTTCTCTCTTTCTTTCTCTTTCTCTCTTTCTGTCTTTCTCTCTCTCTTTTTCTCTATCTCTCTTTCTCTTCTCTCTTTCTCTCTCATTCTCTCTTTCTCTCTCTCTCTGTCTCTTTCTCTCTCTCTCGCTATTCTCATAAATGTACGGCCGATCACTCCTGCGCCACACAGTCAATAACGATGAGTACAAAGAAAGGAAAAAAAAGCAGACCGGGCTTTCGCGTGAAGCACAGAAGACGAGCGTATGCGCAACAGGGGCGGCGGTAAAGGGCCTCTCCTTTTATACGAGCAGCCGTAAATGAGCGCACGAAAGGACGGCCACAACGGGTGCGCGATGGTCGCCCATTCGCACAAATTGCAATGTCGGCCCGAGCGATGCCCGTATAAGACGACTGTATAGTATACGACGAGTGGCGACGCGAGGGCCCAGTCTCGTACGAACACGCGGGGCAGGCCATTTGTTCCGAAGGGAGGAGGAGGAGGAGGGGAGGGAGACGACACGTCGCTCGGTCGCATGTAAATGCGCCCTCGAGCAAGGCTTATATAGCTCGGTCACGGCGGCGCATTGTGCGGGGAGTAGCGGAACGCACACATAAGCCGTAAGACGTTGCTTCGGTCGTCGCGGCTTCATAAAACACGTATGTATTACGCCGTACGAATGACGGCCGCGTCGAAGGACGGGGCCCGAATGTAGCACACATCACACGAGCTTTCATAAGCAGACAAAACACGGAGGAAAAAAAAAAGATGGAAAAATTGCTATTTCAGTCACGAATTTGTCGGGGGTGTTAACTGCTCTAAACACACCATTTAAATAATAATAATAATAATAATAATAATAATAATAATAATAATAATAATAATAATAATAATAATAATAATAATAATAATAATAATAATAATAATTAATAATTGAAGTTTAACGTCCGGAAACCACGCCGTGGTTATGAGAAACAGTGTAGTGGAGGGCTCCGGAAATTTCTATCACCGGGGGTTCTTAACGTGCACCTAAATTTAAGCACACGGGCCTCAGGTATTTTCCGCCTCGACCGAAAACGCGTCCGCCGCTGCCCGAGATTCGTCGTGCGGATCAGCAGTCGAGTGCCGTAACTACGAGACAAACTGCGGCGGGATGTTTTCCTGCATTAAACGTGTAAGCTAAAAACGGGCTTCGGATTTGTCAATAAAAACACCGTTTATTAGCAGATACACGCCTCTACATTTAAATAACTGTCACGTGACGTTGATCGCTATGTCCATGCACTTTTCGACTTAAAGAAGGAAAACCTTACCTGGCGTGTTCGGTGGGAGAGTGATATTCTAACGTGGCACACAGCCTGTTTGTTCCTCATATTTATTTTCTTCCTCCAATAAAAAGAAGGTTTGTCGAATATTTCGAAGTAGGTACATTAGGAAATGAGAGCTCGTGAGTCAGTGTATTCGAGTGCCGACGTGTGCAAGACACACTTCGTCGGGCAATATTAGAAAACAAAATTTAATTTCGGGTCGGCAGTTAGATGTATCAGGGATATTATAGGACTCAGCCGTCACTAATACCTTTAGACGGCAGGGAAAGAAAAGCGAACAAAAAGCCAATAGATTGCAAGGAACTTACCGGATCTCTCGTAGTCCTGATTAAAGTTTGGAGGAGGGTACCCTTGAGTGCCTTCTTCTTCAGTAGAGTACTCTCCTCGGCGCCCTAGGAAATTTTAGAAGTTATATTTATAAACTACTCTTACTATTTGTGCGCCATGTCGTAACATTATAGCTATGCACTTCCGGCTATGCCGAGTGTGATACAGATCTTATTAAGGCTACGATTTTAATGTTTGGCTAAACAGAAAATTTTGAAAGAGTCATAAAACAAGTAATTCGGGAACCTTACGTTTCGTGCAGCGCATATTAATGTTCTAAGACCTGCGACTGTCCTTTCTTGTTTTAACGTGATAGCGTTAAAAAGCTCGTGCAGCAGAAAACCCGCCGCCGGCGTCGGCCCCGCTGGTTTTGAGTGAAAAATCGTTTGTGCGTCTGTGACCAAAAAATCAAGTTACCGAGACAGCCGCGGGAGGCCACTACTTGTCCACGCGTGCGCGCGCAATCACACTGAAAAATCCGCTTATTCAAAGAAAAAAAAAGTGTTAAGGTCACGAGACGTGGTAGTTTCTTTACCCTGCCACCCCTCCCTGCTTACCTTCCAGAGCTTTTCTCGTGACGAGAGAAGTGAAAATGCATTTGCAGCATGCGACAAACCTTTGTAACTCCACTCGCCCTGGACGGATTCTTGAAATTTTTGCGCCGTTGAATTTCTGAGGCAATAAGCTCTTTAGTGAATTCATTCCATGGTTACTTGAAAAAGTGTTTCAGGGCCCTTTAAAACGCATTTTGTTCGACAGGTGTCACGACGAAAACGAGCCCATTCGGCGATAATAGGGCGCGCTGGGCCAATATACTGTGTGCGTGCAAGTGTTTGTAACACACACACACACACACACACACACACACCACACACAACCACACACACACACACACACATATATATATATATATATATATAGATATTATATATATATATATATATAGATATATATATATATATATATATACCCCCGTTAAACAGCAGTATCTTCCGCGACGCACGACATATGCTACCTCTGACTCGTCTCTTGACTTTTGAAGATCAATCTCAATTATAACTCCAAGAATAATTTTCTTAGTTGCAGTCGATGAACTAAAGTCGTCGTTTTGGTGTCATCTTCAACTTGAACCGCGATTTTCTATATAAAAGTACAAAAAGCGTCTAGCAGGTAGTACCAGTAGAGCCAACTTTTTCGCAAAAAGAGTTGCTTTCGTCAAGGTTGCTGCCTTGACGAATACAACTGCTTTCGTTGATACACATGCTCTGGGGACATTCTTTCTTCTACAATTTTTCGCTACTTTAACCCCCCACCCACCCACCCCTATTTTTAACTTGAATTTTTCTCTGGACTTTTTATTTTTATTGTTGACTATGCCTTA
Organism: Rhipicephalus microplus; assembly: GCF_013339725.1. Lineage (NCBI taxonomy): Eukaryota > Metazoa > Arthropoda > Arachnida > Ixodida > Ixodidae > Rhipicephalus > Rhipicephalus microplus. Next base: position 271,120,173 of record NC_051165.1, read on the forward strand.
TATCAAGGTCAAAAAGCTTATATCAAGAGGATGCTATCAAAAAAAAAAAAACACGAGGGTTTTTATGCATTCGCCTAATGTGAATCGAAGTCGAAAGCCGTCTTTTTTTTATTCCTTTTATTCTCAGTCAATTGTACAGATTCTCCCTCCTTCGTAAACTTTCTGCAGCTAGCGTGGTGTAGCGCTACATCCAGGATCGGAGACATTAAAAGGCTTGCGCACCTCCCGTGGCTCAGGGATTGGTCCACTTTGAGCGAACGACAATGTCATGCGACGGTGTCTTAACGTGACGTCACGTGACGCGGCACTACAGTGACGACATTACGATGACACAAATGTTTGAGAAATGTCGAGTCATCACATGACGTCACATATCTCACGTCATGACTTAATGTCATTATATAATGCGTTTGACACATGGGACGCCATGCGTTTGGCATCATGATGTGATCACTTCACATGGTGATGGCATCACACGATTTTTTTCACTGCTCATTTTGACACTGCTGACGGTCTTTTTTTGCGTGTAATGAAGCTTCTAAGGCTTTTTTCTTAATAATTAGACGCAAGAATAACAAGATACACACGATAGAGATATTTTATGCTCACCTTCTTTGAGCAGAGCGTTTGAAGCGTGAGTTCCCAAATGATGTCGAGGTCCATTGGATTGCTGCGTTGCTGAAAAGAGACAAAGATGCGTATAACAGGCTTTTTGTGTTGATTCTTACGAGTTGTACGCAGTTCACAAATGGGAGGCCGTTTAGAAGAAGCATAATTAGATACAATTTCGGCATGTTTTGTCAAATAATTGCGTGAACGGGACGCAAGACTTTGATTTATCTTTTTTTTAAATCATTTTCAAGACCAACACAGCGCTAAGCTTGGAAGATTGTCACTCAGCTAATGCGTTTTTTTTTCAAGACTTTTTTTTCTTTGCCATTACAATGTCACCATTGCCCACCTTTAAAAGCACTTACTTTGTGTCGAATTGCCGATTGATCAAGTTTAGCTGTTGGAGTCGTAAACAACATCACCGGGCACTTGGTGAAGTCGCCTCAACAAGCTTCTACCGTGTTTTGGACGAAGAGTAGATTGATTTGGTCGCTTTTCGGCAAAACTTTGGCTTTTTTTTCTCGTGTTTTCCGATCGTTTGCTTGCGTTTGAATTCGAAAAACGGTGAGAAAAAGAAACGAGACAACGTCTATTCTATCACTAATCCATTCATCCCGATAATTTCTGAGTTTCTTATCCTAAAATGTGCCTGTTCTTAGATATATGTGTCATGCGTGAAAATGCACGTGCTCTCAGGTTTTCCTGCAATATCTTGTATCTTTGTCTTGACGGCTTTGTATTGATTACAGTACTGTTGTTAGCAAAACCATTCATTGTAATCATAGAAAGGAGCCGAACAAAAGGGAAGAATGTTAACTGGAAAATGTTTGCTAGATATTCTGCAGGATGTGGATGCAAGTTTGCTTCACAAGAGTGGTGTGGCCACCGCTAACGTTCAACGTAATGTCCTTTGGACTGTACATGAACAAGTTATAGCATTGATCACGCTTAGCTCAACGGTTCATTGCACTGTCGTCTCTGGCATGGCAGGCTTGCAAAGTGACGTGAGCATTGCTAGTGTTTTCAAAATCGGCTGGCCTCAGTGACAGGTCATGGCCCTGATGAGCAGCCACACACGTCACGTACTGATAACATCTCCTCCTAACCCCTTTTTTGTATTTTTCTTTATTTTTCGTACTACAATCTTTTCCCTAGGGTAAGGCAGCAAACTTGACCTCATCTGGTCAGTCTTCTGCCATTCCTTTGTTGCTGGAGGCAAACCGAATTTCAAGTACCAATTACTTGGCTATCTCAACGCAAAATGTGAATAAAGTTCAAAGGGCCCTGAAACAATTTTTAAAGTATCCATAAAATGAATTCACTAAAAGAGCTTATTGCCTCATGAATTCAACGTCGCAAAAATATTAGGAATCCGTCCAGTGCGAGTGGAGTTACAAAGGTATGTGGCATGTTTCAATTGCATTCTCTCTTCTCTCGTCCCGACGAAAGCGCTGGAAGCTAAGCAGGGAGGGATAGTAGGGCCACAGAAAAACGTCACATGCGCTTCGCAACCTTGAGCACTTCTTAATTTTTTTTTCTTCGAATGCGCGGGCTTTTTCAGTGTGATTGCGCGCGCACGCGGGGACAAGTCGCGGCCTCTCGCGGCGATCTCTGTAACAAGCGAGCGCGCCATGTTCAAGTCAGCCAATGGCTGATAGATGGGTCGTTGGCGTGTTATTTTTGGACATATAACGTGATTTGTCGAGAGAAGAGAAAGCAATTTTTAGCTGACTTTGATAATTTATTTTGAATTCCAGGCCGTGTTCTGTGCTATAATATTTGGCTCGCTTGCATTGTCGGGAGCCTCTACTACCTATCGGCAGCGTTTTCTGACCATGCTCAAAAAGTGTTGCAGGGCCCCTTTAACGTAAACGTTTTGCCGATACATTGATGTACGCGTTACCATGCTGAAAAGCACATGTACGTATTAATTAAATCTTACAGGTTGTCTCCCAGTGTTTCTTGGTTTGAAACTCTTTGGAGGACGCCGCAGTCGAAGACGTCGGTCGAGGTATTTCTGCAAAAATTTCGAGCATTCATCAGTATGAACGAAATTTATTGTACACCACATCAAGAGACCAGTGCAGTGCTTAAGCCAGAAACTGTTACTTATCGACTGCTTCTAATTGTTTTCTTTTTTGTCGACAAGCAATTATGAGTTTTCAGGATTATATGCACAATTCGTAACAATTAACCTCGCATAGAACGATGTGAACGACACTTCACCATTATTTCCTGCTTTTTAACACATCATCTTTGCACAAGTGCTTCTCAAATACGAAACTGTGGTTTAGAACTGTGTGTTTGACAACGCATTAAAGCTTAATTGCCCCGAATGTACGCAGTTTAAAAAAGCGTCATTTGCACTATCAACCTGATTTTGGTATTATGATAAGTTGTCTTGGTCTGGTTACGATCTTGTGTGGGACCACACCGTAAGAATATACACGTGAGCACGACTAAACGTAAATGCCTGCTTATATAAATCAAAACATTTTGCGTAATACTACGCTCGAAAATCAAATTCTCATTGAGTTTTACGGAATAATATCATGTGGCTACTTTGAAGAAAGTTGTTCTACTACCTTCGTGCACTGCAGTTTACGGAGTTAGTTAGCGTAATTACCAGCAGTAGTAGTATGAATTTCAGGCGGCGTTATAATGCAGCATCAGCCACTCACCTTGGAGCTTGATGTTGGCCTCGGTCTCGCCGAGGGGGTTCTTAGAGACGCACTTGTAGGTGCCGAAGTCGTCAGGCTTCAAATCGCGTATGGTGAGGCGCAGCAGGAGCCTGTAGGGCCCGGTCTCAACCACCAGCGAGTCGTACTTGGCGTTCGAGATGAGCATGGTTCCGTCGTCTCGCTCCCAGAAGGTCATGCCGCGAGGGTGCGTCTCCAGGTTGCACTCGAGGGTCACGTCGGCGCCCAGCGGCGCGCCCACCAACTGGTTGGGCTGCCAAATCATGGGCGCGACTGCGCAGGCAGGGCGCCCAGCGTTATAACCGGTAGCTTACAGTTTGTCTCTATAGGGCCTGCGTTATCGAGGCTTTTTGAAATGGTGTAATGAAACTACGCCGCAGTTTAAAGAAAGATAAGAAATTGGAGTTGGGCGAATAACTCTCAGAGAGCGGCACGTCATTTTCGAGAGGGTCGACGCAAGAAAAAACACGGTTCTACACTGAACACTGCACTGAACACTTCTACAGACTACGCAGTTTAAGTAAATCCTAGTAATATTGTAAACGCCCGAAGCACGTTTAGTGGCAAAGTTCAACTGTTTTTTTTTACTCTTTTATGTCGGTAGTGTTTCATATAACTCCCTTTGGTTATTCATGGTCGCTAGCGCATGCCTATTTATCAACGGCTCGTTGAACTTTATGGGTCAGAACTTTTTATCCCGCTATGTGGGAAAGGAGAATCGAGTTCGCTGTTGAATCCTTTGGTTGCCAAATGCAAAGCTGGCATTTTTTTCTAATGACAGTCATGTTATACAAAAGAGTAGCTGAAGGTTAACTCAACGTGCTTTCCTGCATTTGTCCCCTTTGTTTTATTTATACCTTGTGATCTACGATTAGTACTAACTTAACCAAGTTGCTAAACTTGTGAACTAGGACGACATAACTTGAGCATATATGAAACCGTATAGCTGAGTTCACATGTATAAAAGCAAGGGCGTTCATCTAGATCCTGTAAGTCCCAGTGTCATACTCACAGTCAACCTTGAGTAGTATACGCTTGCTCACGGACGGCTGCACGCCGTTCAAGGCGATGCACAGGTACGGCCCCATGTGCAGCCGCGTCACTTTGCTCATGTTCAGGTACTAGCCTTGATAGCTGGGCACTCCTGCAACAGCACCACAACACGTATTCATTATTTATGTCAAGCCTTCGTTGTAACAGCGTAGCTGTTTGATTCCGAGGTTAATCCCTTTGGATGGTAGCGCAGTTTCTATAGCGGGCATGCTGCACAGAAATTGAGTAATCCCCACTACTCCTCTCAAGATCCTCGAAAATGACACAGAAACTTCCGTTAGCAATCGAAAAATTTCAGAATATAAGATCCACCCGACTTTTGGCCTATCCCCCTGAGTGGGTGGATGCCAATGAATCCAGGATCATTGTCATCATCATCGTCTTCATCATGTGCCAAGCAACTCTAGCGGATATGTACCCGCAGGAATTGGGCAAGCACCACTACTCACCTACGGTCCCCTGAACATTACGAGCAAAGTCAAGCAAGGAAATTTGAATGAAAATGTGATGCCACCAGCTTCACTGTTTAACGAGTCTTCGCGACGTTATGTGAGCGAGACTGCTTCAAATATTATTCCTGCAGTCTTTATCTATCTATCTATCTATCTATCTATCTATCTATCTATCTATCTATCTATCTATCTATCTATCTATCTATCTATCTATCTATCTATCTATCTATCTATCTATCTATCTATCTATCTATCTATCTATCTATCTATCTATCTATCTATCTATCTATCTATCTATCTATCTATCTATCTATCTATCTATCTATCTATCTATCTATCTATCTATCTATCTATCTATCTATCTATCTATCTATCTATCTATCTATCTATCTATCTATCTATCTATCTATCTATCTGTATCTATCTATCTATCTATCATCTATCTATCTATCTATCCTATCTATCTATCTATCTATCTATCTCTGACTGCTCTCCAGACCATACCGTTAATGCGATTTATACCATTATTGCCAAGGCATATCATGACAGTATGATGAACATGAGTACATCGCCATATCATCAAAGTCGTGACTAACTTATCATGAACGGTATGATATTTACACGTCGTCCTAGTGGTGCTCCTGTGACCGGCTCCAGAACTTGATGTATCCAAACATTGGTATGATAACACATTGCTGCATGACCAACATAAATGACAGGTGATAATATATGTAAATAATTATTTATATGTCGTGTACAACATGATTTACTTGTCACGCTGATGGTGTGCTGACGATGGTTTCGCTAGCTTGATATACACCAAATCAGGTATTGCGTGACGTGACTGTACGATGAACACGCTGTAATATGGAAATCATGACATGTAATGTGCAACATAACCTGCATGCCACGCTCATGGCACGCTCGCGGCTGTTTTGCTAGCTTGATATACGGCAAATTCGGTATTGCGTACTGTGCGACGAACATAAATGACAAGTGGTAATATGGAAATCGTGACATTTCTTGGGCAACATGACTTGCATGCTACGTTTATGGCACGTTCACGGCTGTGTCATGCAATACAACAAGTTCGGTATTGCATGACGTGGCTGTTTTAAAAACATAAATGACAAGTGGTAATATAAAAATCATGACATGTCGTGCACAGCGAGACTTGCATGACAAGCTCATGACGTGTTCACGACCATTTCGCTAGATTGATAAACACAAGAGTTCTTATTGCACGACAGGACCGTGTGACGAACATAAATGCCAGACGGTAACATGAAAATCGCGACATGCATGTCATGTATACAATGGGACTTACTTGCCACGCACATGCTGCACATGTGTCCTGTTCGCAAGCTTGATATACACTGAAACCGGTATTGCGCGATGTGACCATATGAAGAACACGAATTACAGGTCTTTAAATATGAATCATGAAATGCGCGTTATGTACAGCATGATTTGCTCTTTTGTGGCTTCTTCGCTTTACAACGATTCCACAATGCGTGAGATCTGCGGATTTTTTTTTGTTTATCAACTTAAAGCTTCGCTAAATATGTATACGTGTAGCTCGTTGTAAACGTGTAAGCGTATATTAATTTTGCTCATATCTCAATGCGACCGCCACTACCGAGACTCGTACCAGCGACCTGCCACACAGCAGGAAACGTTACCACTGCTATGCAACTGCGGCGGGCTTCCTTGAGCATTGCTCAGTGATTCTCACACAGAAATGAAAGTCGCTTTCCTTCTTGAGGTAGCAGAAATTGAAGTACGTATAGGTGGCAGTTGGCCAACCGTTTTACTGTGAAAGCTGTTATTAGATCACAACAAGAGTCGCGTTCTCCGCCACCGCCGCCGGTGTGCGTAACCACTATCGCGCGAAATAGGAAAAAAAAATTAAGCAAATAAAAAAATGCCACGCACACAATGGGATTCAAACCAGGGGCCCCTGCGTGCCAGCCGGGTATTCTACCAGAGCCGCGGCGATGCTTGAAACTCCACTGCGAACTGGCCTTAGGCAAGCTTGATGTCGGGAAAGAACTCGCGGTAATATGAGTAACAAAGCATTTTAGAACCGCAAAAGAACAACGAGGCGTCACACAATGCAAATGGTGGTACGACGTCGTCGTCGAATTTGCTTGTTCCTGTTCACCTATTGCCTATTGCCCATGGCACATACCCACTGTGAGAGATTGGCCAAGATGTTGATGTGGATTCTAAACTTGTTGCTCACACCCACCCTGAAGGATCGGCCAAGGATCGGGTAGCTTAACAACAACAAAAAAGGCAAATGTATATATTTAATACTGGCGACAAAAAATTTACAGAAATATTGATTTTGCGTAAATTATTCTTGAGAAAAATGAATTAGTATCTACTGAATGAGCAATAAATAATTGATATCAAAGAAAATTTTCTATAGCCTTCATTGGTTAATTAACTGAGAACCTTTTGGTATTAAGGTAATTAAGTAAATCCTTTCGACTGTACAATGAAATCTTGCACGGCCGCGCACACTTTCCAACCCATTACTAAAGCACACATCCAACCCATTACAAAAGCTTCTGGCATGGTTCTTCGTTGTCGTCAGCCCAAGCGTAAAAAAAAAAAAAATGCACCAAATTCTTTTATTTGTATTACCTGTCGATCTCTACGTCGGAGTCACCCGCTACCCGCTAAGCGCGTTCTGCATGATAAAAATAGAGTATTTTTATTCCATTCATTTGAAGCGTGTAGTGGGCACCACGCGAAGAATGACGAAGGATGGCATGGTGAATGGCTCCCCAGTACACAAAAATTACGATGATTAATGGCGCAGTGGGTACCCTGCAACTGTGCTTGTAGCGGTTACGCAAAGACCGCTCTTCCAGCTTTCGCTGGGACTGTGCTCTGCATTCCGCGCAGGCCTGGTGTTTTTTTTACGACGGATGTTTGTAAATTTGATCCGCCCCCCTCCCCTTGCATTCTCCATTGTTTGCAGTACTGACGGCGTTCTTCCGTTAAACAAATAACAAGTTTATGCTAAGTACCAGTCAAAAGGGTAACCAAACATGCTAATTGGGAAAGGCGATTCCCCACTGTGACTAATGTCATAAAAATATTGTACATTTGGTGTTTATGCTAGCGTATATGAAACAATTCTTATCTAAGATCGCCCTCTGCTGCCAGTGAGCAACGAGCTGACACGATAACGACAGCTGTTCTGACACGGCAAGTGATCGGAGACTACTCACGTTAATATACACCTTCTTTTATCTTCAAAGGCGCATTTTTACAGTTTTCTTCGCCGTTGTTTTGACAAAAGTTGCACATTACATTTACGTTCGATTGGCGCTAGCCATATGCTGAGTAAACTGTCACGAGGAAGTCCCAACCAACCATGCACTTGGGTGCCAGACCTCGCCATTATTGACGTTTCGCTGAGCTCAAAATTTGACGAACTTTGTTTCACGCCTGGCAAATTATGTGTTTAGGGTATAAAAACGTAGTCTTCCCATTTTCGCGCACTCTGATTGGAGTACTGTATCTGAAAGTGAAGTCTAAAAATGGCCTCACCGCTGAAGGGCATTTGTTTGAAACAACGTGCCACGGCTTTGTGATAGCCTTTCGTCGCCTTGTATAGTTCGCTCACACAGTTTACGGACGTGCAGTATTGTCCCAGCCGTCCGGTGCAGCTGTACGCAACGATGTGTAAGGTTCTGCGCCCCGATTTCGAACACCGCCTACGTAGCAGCGGGGCCCAGAATGCAGCGGCATTGTGGCACAGTCAATATAGTCGGGCAATTAGCAGAGCTAAAAATTTCCCTCTTCCCCACTTCTCACGTGACTCGGGGCACAGATTGACTAGCTACCGTTCATCCACGCCATAACAGCTTTTATCAGGGAGTCTTTACCGAATAATATCTTGCACGAGTTGCCAGCAAAAGTGTTTGCAGGAGAGAGAAGGAAAGCAGAAGACGATAAACATGAAAAAGAAACATTTGATTGGCTAATTTACTATCGTATAAGCCGAGGGAGAACACAAAGATGATTAAGTCAGAGGCGCTCGCACAAACGAGCCATTTTCGCGAGAGAGTCAGGGGAGGGGGGGTGAGAGAGGATGAAGTAACAACTACACAAGAGAGCGGAAAGGCAGGCATGTTAACCAGTTTAGAATAACTAATATGCTAGCCATCACTGGGGGAGTTTGAAAGTTCAGGGATTAAAAAAAAGGGAGAAAGAGATGGGTAGTACACATAACGCCACAATTCATGAGTCTTGAACAGTGTACGAAATCACTCTTAGTACACAGCCGCATTTGTGAGCCTATATCTCTTTCTTCAAAATTGTAACAGTGCCTTTGTCGCTCTCATTCTCGATGACTTATGAGGACGGCAGTCCACAACAGTTTCTACGGACATCGGTCTGTGGTCGAGGGGAGTTAGAGGGATTTCAAGGGCTTGTCTCTGCATGACAGCGTTGAAGTTTTTGTCGTTGCCCTCCGGTATGATGTTCGGTGGGGACAGTGTTCCAAATGTTACACACTGAGCGGAAGGTTGCGTAAATGCACAGTACATCGATTTGCTCGCGTGCACACCAGGATACTTTGCTCGTTCACTGGGAAGTAGTGACTAACACGTCTTACGAAGCATGAACCTCCTAGAGTCCGGGCGCCCCATTTTCGAGGCTTTTGTTCGCGAGATATGACACGACCCCTAACATTGGACTGACAGGAGAGCATCGCGCATGAAGCTGTTCTGCTCGACTCATGCTCAAGGGCCCTTTCTGGCGATCAGATCTCATGACACTCCATGTTTGTGTAATTAGAATTTATACAAAACATCACGATGACACCGACGGTGACGAAAATCCACCTGGAGTATATACCGCCTGGACAGAGTGGCTACCGCAGTTCGGAGACACCAGTGTGTTCATTCCTGGTTCTAGTGAATAAATTAATTATTCTTCACAGGAACACATTACTTCCAGGGTGAGTTTTAAGTGCTCCAGTAGAGGCCACAAGCTAAATAGTGGGATTGTTTTTCTTCTTCGTGTTCTGTTTTTGTTGTTGTTGTGATGGGCAAACCTAAATTATATTTCCCCTCTAGCTTTCCAGCGATGTATGCGCGACGTGTGTCGAAATGGAACTTACACGATCACAAACGGGCCGAGAAAACGCACACAGGCAAGAAAACAAAGCAAAAATCCATGCTAGATGCGGAAGAGACGGTGCACGCCCACACTGGTGTACATTATTGCGCCTCTGCCAAGAAACCCAAACATTTTCGCTTCATTTCCACGGAACATCACGTTGAAGGCCAGGGGTCTCGGTCCGCATGATTTGCGCGACATCACTTAGGCTTATATTCTCGGAAAGGCAGACGGTGTCGTTGTTATATATTTTTCCTGCAGTGCTCGTGTTGTTCGAGTGACGAAGGCTCTCGCCGCCACCACTACCACAAAGTTTTCTGGCACGAGTGCTCGTCGGCCCAGGCGCCGCTTTTGGGCATTGCGACGCGACTTCCACGACTAAAGACAAGAACCAGAAAGTGGAAGCAAACGGGGGGGGGGGGGGGGTGTTCAGGAGGGGGATTAGAAAGGGGGGGGGGACGCCCTTATTTTCTATTTCGCCAGCTTTGTTCTTGGAAGCCATATCAAGAAGCGACTGGCCGGCACGGACTGGCCCGGAGCCTGACTCTACGACGCCGAGAAGGGGGACCTACCGTTGTGACGACGTCGTAACTTTCACTTAGGCTGCCCTGTCTTCGGGACTTCAATTTTCAAAACGAGTTTTTTTCTCTTGCTTGCCGCTGTTTTCCTTTCGCTATGTTGCATGCTTCGCACGGCGACACCCCGGTGTGGGCCAACCCGTTCCCTACCCCTCGTCCCTTCCCCTCTTGCCGTCTTCCTCAAGGGAGGGGGGAGAGGGCTAGACGCTAGTAGTTCTTTTTTTGTTTCTCGTACATAGAAGACGCTTCGCACTGTAAGGCTCAGGACCATGCTTGTAGTCCCTCCTCGTTACATAATGGACGTGGCGCCCTCGTGGAACGCCGTACGTCTTTTACGCACTTTGAATCGTGTCCGTGCCTCTGCGCCGTACGACTTCTTATTTTACTGCGCTGTCACTCCAGTGGTGTACACGTACAAGGCCTTGGTTCACTCTGTCTTCTCACTTTCCCTGGCCCTTCACTCTCTCTCACTGTTCGTCACCCTCACTCTTTCTTTCCCGTATCTTCCCCACACCACTTCTCTCCTCTCTCTTGCATCTCACTTATTTTATTATTGCGAGTGCGGGCAAATGTTCCGAAGCCGTCGAGTTTGCCCGTCAACGTCATGGCCTTCTTGGCCTTGCGAGTCGCGTTCCCTGCTACCGGGCCCACGAAACTTTTTTTTCTTTTCGAGGTGCCCACGTTTTGTGTTTCTTCCATTCTTTCCCGACGTTTTCTGCTCTCCTTTCGTCCCACCACCGGCCAACTGTATAGCCGAGCAGGTTTTTTTTTCTTCTTATACGTGGAAGCCATTGTACGGAAGAAACTGGATGAAGCGAATAGGTTATGCGAAAAGCGCGGGATGGTCGTCAAGAGCGAGCCGCTCCGCGACTGATGCAGCCCGCGTTATTAGGTTGTCCGATCGCGTTCCAAAACACGCGCTCGCCTTCTGGGCGATAGACTACGCTTGCTCGGCCCACTTTCCCGATATTTTTCGTCAAACCTTTTCTTCCGAAGCGTGCACAGTCGTAGCCGCTCGCTTGTACAGGAAGTAAGGCACTTTACTATACACTATTGCGTGCTCGGATATGCGTGACTATCCGTGAATGAATTAGGCGGTGCGATGCGTGCGTCTCGGCGTTGACAGTGGAGGTCACGCGCGCTATCCGAACGCTACATTTCCGAAAGCCCTTGACGATAATGTCACGTCGACACTTATGTAAACTCTCCCCCCACCTCTCCCCTATCAACCCCCTCCCCATGTTTTGTTTTTCTAATAAATAAAAAAATAATGGTGGCTAAAACATCTGAAAAGGAGAGTGCGTGAGGACTGATGCAAGAAAGCGTTACTTAGCGGATGATACAAAATTCAGGATGCGAGAGCAAGAAACTGTGAACATGTCTGGGCTGCGGGTTGTAACACGCTCCACTCTTGCTGTATGCATGTGCACTTGGAAGTGCCATGAGGAGAAAAGAGAAATGGAGTCTCCGTAATGTTGAAAACGCTGATGGAAAGCGACGATAAACGGGGGCATTCATTGTACTTTGCGAACAGAACTGAGTGCACTTCAGAAGTTCCGACTTAAAGAAAGTACAGTGGGCAGCAGAGGCAGCATACGCGTGCATACACGGGCGATCGGGTAAGGCTTGCGCTAAATTGGGCCTCAAGTTTTTTCGGTCTACATTAAGAAAGCAGACAATAAGTTCCTGAAAAAATGAAGTAAAGAAACATAGAGCAGCGTACTGTAGGACTTCGTCTGCATGGGGCTGGTATAGCTGGGTCTTAATGCGCGTCTGCAGTTTATTATTCGATGACTTGGCACTCCTCGGTGCTTCTGAGGATGATTATAGTGTGGAGTACCAGTCTTGCCGTCTTATTCATTTTTTTTCGGTAGAACGAATCGCTGCAATGGCTGAATATGTAGGCCAGCCACGTGCCGCAAATGTCCTTTTTTTAATAAGCTCTCGATCGTTCGCAATCATAGGGAGAAACCGTGTAGTTCCACGGAAGGTTACGCAACACTTTTTTTTTCGTAAACAGTTCAATGACGCCCTCATCCTGAAATAGATGGGATCGCTTAAGCTGTGCCTGGAAAGTGTTGTCATTCATACTCCTCATATCGCACACACATATGGCTTCCGTATATGTGAATAGAGTGAGAGCTTGCATGAAAACTGAAATGCTAGAGCCATAAAATGAAAAAAAAAGTGGTAACACTCTCTATAGTATTTGAACGTATACCAAAGCAGCATAAGGTGATTGTCATAAATTGGTAGCAAATGAATTAAGTAAAAGAAAGGGAAGGGATGTTATCAAGAGGGAATTTTCCTGTTTGCGGTCTTGCACTGTTTAGACGGAAATGAAAAAAAGTTCCGTGCACATGCAGAAGGGTGTAGTATATACTTCTTGTGGATAGCGCATATCCTCCATGAGAATTTACAACATCGCTTTAAGATACTGTAATCGCAGAAGTTTTGTTTATCCAAGAAATTCTAAACTCAAAGAATATCTTGTTCCCAGTAAGCTGCATCGCTGCAGAGCAAAAATAATGAAAACAATAATTATAGGAAATTATAAGGAATGGTTCAAGGATAGATCTGCGAAAGGTCAGGGTGTCCTTGAATATATTGGGAAAGGAAAAAAATTTCGTGACTGGAAGTCGGTCTTATGCAGCTTGGCGAAAATGAGTTTAGGTGAACCGAACTGTCAATATAGTAGGCACGTAATATGAGAACGAAATTTGCACGCGGGTCAGAGCTATTATAGGCGAAACATTTTGAGGCACGGAGAGTGTGCATCGGAGATCAGAGGAGCTTAACCGATGTTCTATAAATTAATAAAATAATGAGTAGGGCGGGTGGTGTGATTCGTAATCAGTGGTCTATCGGACTGACGTCACGGAATATGAAGTGACCAGATCGCAGTATTTGAATGACATAAGATAAGGCTGCGTGCTTTACTTGGAAAACTTGCCGTAGAATGTTAGAATTAACTGAAGTTAGAAAGGAAGAAATTGTGCTAGTCGACGAATTTTTATGATGCTTAGGTGAGTGGTAAGTGGTTTGATTTGATTTGATATGTTGGGTTTAACGTCCCAAAACCACCATATGATTATGAGAAACGCCGTAGTGGAAGGCTCCGGAAATTTAGACCACCTGGGGTTCTTTAACGTGCGCCCAAATCTAAGCACACGGGCCTACATTATTTCCGCCTCCCTCGGAAAAGTGGTTGATATAGTGGTTTGAATGCAGGAAATATGCTGACTGCAGCCCATCATGGAGTCTGGTTCAGCATCGATGAATAAGGAGAAATGGGAGCCTATAGAACAGAAAATGATAGGCCATTTATTCATTATATTATAGATCTAAGCACATGAGCATCAATCTTTTCCGCCTCCGCCAAAAATGTGGCCGCTACGGCCGGGATTCGATCCCGCGACCTGCGGGTCGGCAGCCGAGTACCTTAGCCACTACACGACCGCTGTGGGGAATTCGATCCTGCGACCTGTGGGCCAGCATAACCACAAGATTACTGTAGCAGCTGACAGACTATTCTATTATACAGTTGTGGACAATCTTGAAAATAGCGCATTAAGAAAGAAAAAAAAAAAACAAGAACAAGAGAACAATGAAGGTCTTCCGGTCACTTCTTGTCCATCTCATTTTTTTATACGGTTTCCAATATGTTCAAACGCACTCTCCCTTCTTCTGGTCCTCTGTTTCAAAACGACAGCACGCAGGTCACATGCGCGCCCTTCTGTAACGTGCGTCTCGCATTCTCGTTGCATCGGCGCAGTTTGCCTAAATATGTCGTGTTTGGGCATCACCGGGAGATTATGTCCCTTAGCTGTGGGCGTGAATCGGAACAAAATGATGACTCATACTTTATAGCAGCGCTAAAGACAGCACCACGACGCAGAGAACACCACAAGACAGGGCACCGGCAAGACTGGCGGACACTGGCAGTTTTACATCTTCTTGGAAAATGATGGTGACCACGTACCTTTCTTTCCGGAGAGAAGTATGAGTGCGTCATCCTCCCTCCTCCACTTGATGACCGGTTCGGGGGTGCCCGTGGCTCGGCACCGCAGGGACACGTCGCTGTTCTCGCGCACCTCCACGTCAGAGCTCGTGTTCTCATCGTCGATCCTCGGAGGAACTGGGACAACAAAGTTAGAATGAGCCGCAGCGTCGATGGCGTCGTGGCGTGCGTCAGGCAACTATTGGTGCTTCCAGTGGCCCTATGCATCCTCATTGGGACGTGTAAGTCATGTCTAAAAGCGGAAAACTAGAGGACAAGACCAGTATTGTGCCACTATGTGATATACGTTTGATGTCAGCCACCTAAGTAATTATTGTTTGTATTCAACGTCCCAAAACCACGATAGATTAGGAAAGACGCCGTAGAGGAGGGCTTCTGAAATTTTCGCCACCTTGTGTTTGTTAAGCTGTATTACACGATGGGCGTGATCACGGACAAATCCGAGACGCAACATGCGTGTCACGTGATTCGGATCCCTCCGCAACCAGCAGTGACACGATAGGGGAGAATTCATGCTACAAGCGAGGATGTGGGCATTGCTCCCTGAGGATACCAACTATGATTTAGGCTTCCGTCGTTTCACGAACCGCTCCTCGCGGACCCGAAGCGGGAACGCGGAAACCGGTGACGTATGGTGACGCAGTACTCGATCCCTGGACTCTAATTGTAATTTCGTTCGTCGTGTGAACACAGCATTAAGGGGCACCTAAATCCAAGTAACATGAGCCTCGGGAGTTACACCACCATCGAAATGTGGCCGCCGCTGCCCCGAGTAGGCCCCGTGACATTCGATTCAGCAGTAGACCCCCATAGCTACTAGACCGCCGTAATGGGCAGCTATCAATCAAATCGACAAATTGTTTCGTTCAATCCGAGTCTTCGTGGCGACATTCTATCTACTTAAAGTTTGTCTACAAATCTACGACTTCTAAAGCAACCTCGCAGCCGTCTTTGGGTATTTAAAATCACAGATTCCAAAAGCATGCCTTCTCCTAAAGATAAGGAAATGAATCGTTTAATATACTGAACATGGCGTCCGCATTTTCGATGAAGGCAAAAATATTTGAGGCCCGTGTACATAGATTTAGTGAAATGTTCGAGAACCTCGGGTGATAAGACTTTTCTGGAGCTCTCGACTGCGGCGTCCCTCGTAATCACATCGGGGGTTTAGGGACGATAAAGACAGCAAATCATTATCAATTACAAGAGCCGCCTTTTCTTATACAACACATCGAATGGGGACGGGCACTCACCGACGACGTGCAGGTAGCCCATCATCTTCTTCATGGGGTTGGTGTTGATCTGGCACATGTACTCGCCGTGGTCCGCCTCTTCGACGTCGCGCACGTGCAGCTGCCACGTGCGGTGGCCGTTGTGTGCGATGTTGTACCGAGGGTTGGTCGTGATCAGGTTGTCGTGCATCGAGATCAGCATGTGGCGGTCCGTGTGTATCCAGGCGACCTGCGCGTAACACGAAATTTGGGAGCTTTCTTGTTTTCTTACATTCTTGTTTACCTTAGAAGCTGTTTCAATCAACCACTTACTTCCGGTTTGAGGAATATTTAAAAAAATAGTCTTCTAGAATACAACTGGTAGTAAACCAATCGTTCATGTTCTAGTTAAGAGTTGTATTAGATACATGTGAGGAATATTTAAAAAAATAGTCTTCTAGAATAGAACTGGTAGTAAACCAATCGTTCATGTTCTAGTTAAGAGTTTTATTAGATACATGTAATATCGGAGCGTAAGCTTACCTAAGATGCGTCAGCTGATTGTCAGGATAATAATTCGAAATCAACTCTAGAGTTCGGTCATTGAAGCAATGTCATTACCAGTGGCATAAAAATTGGAAATAGTCATAGAAAACAGCGTTAATGGCATAGAAAGTGGAAATCATGTTAATTTAAATCGGTGGAATATGTTCAGTTGAAAAGGAGACGTGCTTTCTAAGATCAGCTGGGATCGTGGCGGCACCTGGCGGAGAAATTATGAACTATGCGCTCATTTTGACGTGGCCTCTGAGATACGTTTCACCAAGACCTAATGAATTTATTATAATACACGAACGCCAACGCGTGAGTATCATTACCATATACTTATATGAAATAGATAGATAGATAGATAGATAGATAGATAGATAGATAGATAGATAGATACCGAAAATGCTCGCAGTACGCAAAGAGATGCTTCAGAGAGAGAGAGAGAGAGAGAGACAGAGAAGGAATGTAGGAAAGGTAGGGAGGTTAACTAGACTATGCGTCCAGTTTGCTACCCTACACAAGGGGAGAGGGAGAGAGGAGTAAAAGAAAGAGAGAAGGACAGACACATGTCCCATCACACACACAATGCCGAGTTTCACAGGCGGTCCCTCAATGAAGTTGCTGTCAAGTATTTCAGGAGGGCTCATGTGGCTTTCTGTGCTGATGTGCTGCGCGACCAGGCTCCTAAGATCTTTGCTTCATTAAATGGCCGGTCATCGAGTCTATTCAAGGCACACTGGAGAGTCCTGGCGATCTTCTTTAAATTGGGCACAGTGGCACAAGAGATGTTCAATAGTCTCTATACAGTTGCAGCTTTCACACTTGGATGAATCCGCCATGCCAATGCGATGGCTGAATGACTTAGTAAACGCTACCGCAGTCCACAGCCGCCACAGAATTGTAGCATCACGTCGAGAAATCTTGGATGGCAGTTGTTTCTGGAGTAATGACTTAAGATTCTTAGGGCGATGATTGGAGTTAGGTGGAGAACTCCAGTGCGCAAACGTGGTATTATGCGCGATGTGACGAAGTTCTCTAGCTGCGTCTACTTTTGACAAGGGTATTAACAGTGTGGGCGCTCCATCGTGGGCACATGGGGCAGCGTCGTCAGCGAGGTGGTTGCCACTGATGCCACAGTGGCCCGGCAACCATTTGTCACACATGTCCCGTTTATTAGGGAGGCAATCGCCGGGCTAATTCCAAGGGTCGAAGTATCGGCCCTCCGAACCGCACCACGAAAGCGTGGACAATTTAGAAGTGGTCCTTTTTGGCGCGCCAGCGGACGCCGGCTGTGGTCCAAAGAACAAGTCAGAGCCGAGAGTTGATAAACAAACAAAATTATATTCTCATTAACGGCAGATCAAAAACAATACACACGTATGCACACTCCACAATAGTTACATACAATACGTCACCAATCAAACAACGTACTACACAGTACAATCAGCCACACTCAAAACAACGGACATAGACAACGAACGATACGCTCTACAATGCAATCGCATGCATTGAATAACCAAGACACTTAAAGACTAAAAAGATAGAAACCTATCCAGCCCAAAGTTCTTGGAACAAAAGTCTGGATGATACTTTTCCGAGAATCACTCACTCAAAGTCCAGCGTTGTTGTCGTTCCGCGCCCTCGAAGTTTCTCTTCCAGGAAACCTCACGCCTTCAATTGGCCACTCTCCAAGCTTCAAACTTCTTCGCCCGAACACGTCGGCTTCACACACGCAGCTGTCGCCACGCGTCTTCGCTCGATAGTGGAAAACACACGCTCTTGCCTGTAGCTCGAGCCTTCACCCCTCAGGTGGAAATCCTCTTCATCTCCTGCTTCGTCCCTACGGACAACCTTCGCCGACTACACGGCGGTATACCCTACGCGCTCTTGCGCTAACTTCCGTCTCCTCCTGATCTCTCATCTCGGCTGCTCGGTTAAATACCTTGCGCGCGACATTCCAGACGGTTCTCGTCATTTCGTCGGCGCGATACGCAGCGAAGGCTGGGAAGAGGGCGAGACGGTTGGAATGCCTTCCGCGGCCGATGACTCAACTCGGTATGGCCACGCCCCTTTCGTTCTGGAACTTTCGCGGGCTATCTCGGCCGCCGATGTGGGGCGAGGAGGTTCGTCGGCGAAGCCACGCTTCCGAGGGGAGAGCGCGCGCCCCGGGGAGCCTTTAGATGTTTGTTTTCTTTTTTCTTTTGACCTCGCGGCGCCACTCCGGCGTTTCGTCGCGACAATTTGGCGGCGCACCCATTTTTAGCGCTCGTTCTGTGACACCATTGTAAAACAATGTCATGTCCTTGATCAGCAGCGCAATTACAAATTTCATTAATACGATACACCATCTGGTGGGAGTTTCCACGTCGTAGACTTCGCACGCATTGAATGACTGCCTTGGAGTCGCAGAAAATGGCCCATCTACTAGAGGATTCTTGCGTAACAAACTCCACACGGCTCGAAGAGCGGCGAGCTCGGATCCCGTTGATGTCTTCACATTAGCCATGTCACAATGCCCTCGCGTATGTTGTCATACCATTTCCACCAGACGTGCGGCAGATACCTGAGGGTGGGCATGTGCCACAGATATGCGGGTATGTGCCACCGATGATTTACATTTTGTATCTACCTAAGAATCACAAGAACAGACAGGGGTAATTTTAATGCGTGAGCGTTAAGAAAAAAAAGCTAACATTAGCAGCGTTGACCCGACCACTTCAAATAACAAATATCAAGGTCCCAGCAGGTATAGAACCTTAGAATTTTGCGTGCCACTCAATTATTCTACCAGGAGCCAGGCCAGGTCTCAGAACTACTACTTTTCAAAAAAACCCACTAATGTTAGTGAAACGTCCATTGTGGTTGCAGTGCTGCCTATCCAATTTTGGTAACATTACATATGTACTGCTATGATAAGCCGTCGGGTCGGGCTAATGTCAATAGTAGTTAAGTTCCATTCGCTGAAGTTGATTTGTGTAGCGGTGTGCAGGGGTATACTATCCTCGTGAACACCGGCGCTTCATATTAGCCTTACGACTTCTTGTGTTGTTAATATCGATGTTTTTCTCGGCATCGTCATGCAACCAGAAACAACTGCTTATATAAAACATATGCGGTTGTTTAACATATGTCTTTGCATTTATTTTTACATGTAATTAGTGCAACTTCGTAACGTATTGCTAATTTGGAAAAAAAATACAAGACAGTCATTTTCCATCTGCGTGCTTCGCATAACATCGATTCTCAAGCTATGGGGGATCTGCGGAATTTTTAATATTATATTTCGTTTGAGCCGCATCATTTCCCGGAAGTGAACTTATCAGGAACCATCTATAGCTAGTCATACGCTCACTATCTTTATGCCAAATAACATGACCACTGCAGACACCTTCGTAAGAATGTCTGCGAGAAATGCGGATTGCATTCATTGACCAATGTTCATGCTTTGTTTGCATCACACACGGTTCGCCTTTAAAAAAAGTCATGTTACGTTTCATTAAAAATAAAGGCCTAATTTGTCCGCGGAACAACCAGGGTCGATGATTCTGAAAGCCTTTGCGTTTAGCCCAACTATTGACCACCGGAGATTTTGCCTGTTTTCTCTTATGCTTTTTATGACATCTAACTATACATTTACTGGTCTACTGCGTTTTCTCTATGGTTGTCGAAGTACGCATAGAGTGTTTGTTTTTACGCCACATGATTTATTATTATTATTCTCTCCCTAACAGCACTTATTGCGCGTCGATTGTTTAGTAACAAATTTTGAAATACTACCTTCGATCACTGTGGTTATGCGCGTGGTGCAAACGACAGATCTGTAGTCTTGCGAAACATGATTGATTGATATGTGGGGTTTAACGTACCAAAACCACCATATGATTATGAGAGACGCTGTAGTGGAGGGCTCCGGAAATTTCGACCACCTGGGGTTCTTTAACGTGCACCCAAATCTGAGCACACGGGCCTACAACATTTCCGCCTCCATCGGAAATGCAGCCGCCGCAGCCGGGATTCGAACCCGCGCCCTGCGGGTCAGCAGCCGAGTACCTTAACCACTAGACCACCGCGGCGGGGCAGTCTTGCGAAACATGTGGACACAACTTTAAGTCTGTGAATCGGATTCTCTTTACGGGATAAAAGAAAGAACTTTTTTTTTGTCATTCAGTAAAACTACCACGATGCAGACAATTGATTTGCGATGTCAATCGCGCTTCACTGCCGCCACACTGTGCGGCCCTTCCGTAACAAGTGTGCGAACATTTTCGAATTACCGTGCATGAACTTATCAGGCGAGTTCTCGTACGTTACGAAACGCTGTGTTGTTCGATAAGATGACTACACCGGCCTGTTTAATCATTGAAATGCAAAGGAATACCAGTTCACGCCGTGTACCACGTTTTTGTGTCTGTGAAGTTCCTCTCTGTCCTCTCTCTTTGCGATTTGGATGAAGCCACGTGAATGGTCCACGACATGTTGTCTGGTATCATTAAATACCCCGGAAGCATCGCTTTGAGAAGGATATGAAATGATCCTTTTTCTCAGAGATGAGGAAACAGCCGTTTAATCTTGAACACGAAAGATAATCTCGGAAACTTCATTTTTCGGGCGTTTTCCTATGGTATTAGAACTACCGCCTGACAGTCGGAAAGAAGCCAGCCTTATTTCCATTACAAGACCTTGTAATTGAGATCTATCGCCGCATGGTTGGAGGATAACAAGTTCCAGGAAAGTGGAGCGTGACAAAGCATCGATGCGGCTGTAAACATTTTGTACGCGATGACTATGTCGTATGCTCAGCAAGCAAGCATCTTAGATGCCGACAAGAGGCGCTGCAGCATGCACGTTTAATTAAACTTGCGAAAGTCCGAGTACGTGTGCAATACACCCTTTCAGTAGGAGTTTCGGCAGTTGCTGGTGTTGTACAAAAGTGCACCGCTGTCTCCCCCGCTTGCATGCTTCCTCAACAATTCTGAACTATTCATTCTTGAATATTTCTGCAAACTTATAGGGAAAAAGAAACGCTTGAAAGCTTGATACCGGAAAGTGTAGTATAGTCGGATGAGAAGTCGTTGCGGATGATTGCGACGAAAGCATTGCTCAAACTCTTGAAGACAACAGTCTTGCAGTGGTGGTTATAGATCAATAGCGATATTGTAATTGTGAGGTGTCTGAATGTGTGTGTGCGTGTGCGTGCGTGCGTGCATGCGTGCTCATCTTCTCTCCGAAAAAAAAAACACAAACGACCGGAGCGCATAGAAGAGACGAGAACAGAGCACTCTGTTCTCGCCTCTTCTATCCCCTCCTGTCGTTTGCGCTTTTAAGCATTTTCTTCGTCTACCAAGCAGCACCAACCAGCCCAATCAAGCACTTTGTCATCTTCTCTCCCTTTTCTCTGCCTCTAAATTTCACACTTCCACATCCCTTCTTCCAGTGTAGGGCAGTATACCTTTTCTTGACTGGTTTCAACATTTCTGCTTTTCCTTTCTCTCCTATCGTTTTCTTTGTCATTCCTCGGTATGTAAGAAACATTCTTTCAGGGGTACAATCAAAGCCTATGAAAGTCTGTTGTTCTTACTGGAAGTTTAGACTCAACGAAACTAAGCATGAAGCATAAGAAACAACCTCCCCCCCCCCCCCCCTAAAAGAATGTTTTTTTCACGATTAAGCATAATATAGAAGTCCGCTTTAGCATAGTTTTTCTATCAATTATGATAACTATTCCAAACGCCGGCGATGCTCAGCATATTGGCGCAGTCCTGCTAATCACCGCGCCGCTGAGTTTCCCGGTCCAAATTTTCCCACTCTCCTCTCACGGAGGGCAGTCTGTGTGGGACACGCTACGCACACTCGTGCTCACAGAGCGTCGAAGACGGAGTGGTGCGTCAGGCACCGAGACGTGGTGCACGCCGCAATGACGCGCATCTAACATCCACTCGTGGACGCCAAAAATAAAAATAAAATAAAAAATTAAAGAGAACTCTACAAAATACAGTGTAGACATAAAGGTATTCTCTGCTGCCATCAACACATTGCTATTGCTACTATACGAGAAGGCCGCTTGACAATCTAGTGAAGGGGAACAATGGGACGTGCGCGCTCTTCAAACGACGGTATTGTACGACGCGAAGAGACGTCAGTGGACGGCCGTGGCATGACGCACTGTACTGAAGAGCGTGAACCACTGGACGACGGGGCGAGTTGAGCGAAATGAGCGCTCGAAACAAGCGAAAATAAACGCCTTAGACGAAACGTTAAAGCTAGAAAGAAAAAAAAAGAAAGAAACACTCAAATAGTGGATTGAGAGAGCGGACTTCTGGCCGCGCTTTGGTATCATCCGTTGCGTATAAACGTAATGGAAGGAGGAGAGAGGTCGAAGGGCCACCGCCACGGTGCTTGGGAAACCAACGTAATATGGGGTGCCGTAGAGAGGAGAATTCGTGAAAGAAATAAAGAATGAAGAGAGAGAGAGAAAAAAAGAAAAGAAAACGTGGCGGGAAGTACCCTCGATTCCATCCAGAGGAAGTGTCATTAAAGTTGGCCAACGAGTCGTGTCACGTAGCGCTGTGCGCCGTGGTGCCTCACTTGACGAAGCCCCGAATAGCCGCGCAACAGACGCAGTTACGGGCTTGGCATCCGCTGAAACCTCCGCTTGACGTGTGCAGAGAGTGAAGGAAAGAAAAACGGAGAGGTGGTGTGAGAGAGAGTGGCCAGTTAAACGAGAAAGAATACGCCAGGGTGAGGAGTTATCCGAGTTGGCAGCGCACATTGTTACTCAGCTGAGCGCACCGCGGAAAAAGGTGCGCAACTATAACACGGCGACGGGGTTGAGGTAAGAGAAGAGAAAGTGAGTGCATTGCGCTTTCATTCGACGCGGCCTGTCGTCTCTGCCTCGGCGTTCCTTCCAGCGTGGCGCAGCGACGACGACCAATTCGTTGCCGCAGATGTTGATACGTATTTTATATGTCCACCACAAGTGCAACAGCCGGTCGGGTAGCAGCTGGTTTGCGAATTGTGGTTTCTCTTTTTTTTTTTCTGTTTCTCTACTCTCGTTTAGTGATTGTTACCGCACTCCCGAGCTCCAATCAATGCTCGGCAGTGTTGTTTGCCGCTTTTCATCGCAGGTTACACGCTAATAAAATGGTGAGAAAAAAAAAACAGTCATCTGAGCCTTAGTGGTACCATGCCTGAAGGAACGCTAGAGCTGAACTGCCTTCCTTGCCAGGACTTACTTTTTTTCATTCTTTTTTCGTATCTTTTTTTTTCTCTGTGTTTTCCTATCTCTTGTTTGTCTCGTTTTCTTGCTAATTCTTTCTTTCTATATTTTTGCAGTCTCTCTCTCTCTCTCTATTCCTTTTTTGTCTCCCTTTTTCTAAGGTGTGCTGTGCCATATACACTTCTTTCTCTCCCCCTCTCCCTCAGATACCTCATCCTCGCTTCCATTTCAAGCAGCGTACTGCACTATACTAAACAAGTGTATGTTATACACTGCTAGCGTTCTTGCATGCCCGAGGAATCACGATGCTCACCTACAGATCGTCGGTACGCGGGTTCGAATCCCGCCTCGTCAATATTTTTTTTTCGGCACCTTTTTGTTTCTTTCTATTTCTGTCTCACTCTCTCTCTGTACTCGTTCTCTCACCATTTGATTTATCAGAATGGTGCGCCGGACAAATTGGCAGCGTGTTCTGAGAAGGATGAAGACGAGGACGGACGGGGAGAAGTGGACGAAAATAGCGTATGCCAGTTTTTCATGATGATGATAATTTTCTTGCGACAGATTGCAACCAAAGGCTGGCATAAACAGCTCCGCTGCTAAATTGCTCTGTCTATCATTGCGTGCTAGGTCATTGTGAAAGGCACAACTTGTGCATACTGCCTCACATAAAAAACTGAATTCCACAGCATCATGTTTATAAAGTTGCTGTTCTTCGAATACGGGCTAAATTCACGACCCGTTCGTTTCAAAGAGTCGTCCCCCATCGGCCAGAGACGGAATAGCTAAAATGATCTCTTCATTATCACTGGCTGGAACATTCTCGTAGGAACAGTGTAATGCAAAAGAATCTTGTGATTTTCAGCATGTCTGGCGCTTCGGTCTTTGTGTTTATGGTCAGTGTTCAATTGCTTTCCCTCTCGCAAACCATTGCACGTACGCCAAGCTTATGAATCTGTGTTATGAAATTTTCCAACAGCGCACAGAAACAAGCACTGCTGTGTAATTTGTTTCCGCCACATTTCAATGTGGCACTTGAAATCAGCGCTTTAAGTATTAAAAACTTCTTTTTCGCGGAAGCCCGACCTCAAAAATGGGCTATGTTTTGTGACTCCAAGGCATCCCTTCAGAGCTTGCAATCAGCTTTACGACAAAGGGAGCATCAACAACTAGTGAATGAAAATGAAATAAGAGAAGTGCTTCACGAAGTTTTATCGAAAGGACATGACGTGGTGTTCCAGTGGTTACCGGGACATTGTGGTATTGTCGGTAACGACCTTGCTGATAATGCTGCCCGATCCGCCCACGCGGACGCCCAGACAACCCCAATTCCATTGGCGAGAACCGACGCTGCAAGGGGCCTTCACTCGTTCGCTAACACTATGTCGAAAACTTGGCTGAGTGACCCCAGTGCCAGGAACCCCCACCTACACAAATTGGATCCATCGAGAAAGCTTCAAGTTTTATCGGACCTCCCCCGCCAGGATGCAACTTTACTGTGCCGCCTGTGGTTAGGAGTAGCTTTTACAAAGGCGTACTCCTTTCGCATAGGAATGGCGGATAGCTCCCGATGTGAATCGTGCGACACTGACGAGACAATAGAACATCTACTGTGTTCATGTGAATGTTTTGTGAGCGAACGCAACTACTACGCGAAACGTTAGAGACACTAGACGGTAGACCTTTTTCCGAAGAGAAGATCCTTGGTTCATGGCTCTTCGCATCGCAGGCCAGCAAAGCGACGCGGGCATTTCTAAGTTTTCTTAAGACGACTGGACTACACGACCGCTTATAAGCGTGCAATGGACACGGGCACATCTACACACACGTTGCCCTTCACTTCTCTCTCTCTTCTGCTTTAATCCCCTCACCCCTTCCTCCAGAGCAGGGTAGCAAACCGGACGTGCGTCTGGTTGACCTCCCTGCCTTTCATTTCTTTCTTTCCTCCTCCTCCTCCTCCTCCTCCTTTTTTTTTGACCAGCTTGGTTTAACGATTGTGGCACTCCTGTGTGTTTGGGCGTCTGCGTTGGTTAGTATGTGGGGTTTAACGTCCCAAAACCACCATATGATTATGAGAGACGCCGTAGTGGAGGGCTCCGGAAATTTTGACCACCTGGGGTTCTTTAACGTGCGCCCAAATAGGAGCACACAGGCTTACAACATTTCCGCCTCCACCGGAAATGCAGCCGCCACAGCCGGGATTCGATCCCGCGACCTGCGGGTCAGCAGCCGAGTACCTTAGCCACTAGAGCACCGCGGTGGGGCAGGGCGTCTGCGTGTGTGTTTGTAACTTGCTCCCTCTTTCTATATCATCCCTCTCTTTTTTACTTTTCTGTCTCCCGTTGCTCCTTTCTCAGTGCAGGGTAGCTAACCTGATACTTGTTTTCCATGTACCTTCCTGCATTTGTTTGTGTGTGTGTTACAGCTGCATTTTCTATTCTTCCACTTTTTAATTAAACGTTGTTCCTCTCTCTCTTCTCTACCACTCTTTACTGTAAGGTAGAAAACCGACTGTTTCCATTCCAGTTAACCTGTTAATCTTTCTGTATTGGTGCCTGCCTGCCTGCCTGCCTGCCTGCCTGCCTGCCTGCCTGCCTGCCTGCCTGCCTGCCTGCCTGCCTGCCTGCCTGTCTGTCTGTCTGTCTGTCTGTCTGTCTGTCTGTCTGTCTGTCTGTCTGTTATTGTGCTAAGCTAGCGGTTTTGTTTCCTAGACATCCTGTTTCTTGGCTTGAAATGAGAGGCTGCGGAACAGTGTGCGGCGGACGAGAGAAAGGTGATCTGGGCATGCCCAGGGTTTAAAAAGACAAAGAAAGCAGTGAAAAAGAAAGACCCCGAGATTAGATGTGTGTGTAAAAGTATTCTGCGTGGTTCAAAACCACATAAAATCAATTCGCACCTTGAAGCTGCCGAGGTTGTCCACGACGCATGTCAGGGTCACTTCTCGTCCTGCTGCCACTGTCACATTGGGAATGGGCTCAGCGAAGCTTGGGAGCTTCCTATGCACCGACGAAGAACCTCCTGGAATGCATAAAAAAGATGCGTGTCAATCAAGTGAGCGAGAAATAAACTACTCAATCGAATAATTTGTCGGTGTATCTACCAATCATTCGATCGATTATTTCATGAATCAATCAATAAGTCAGTCAGTCAGTCAATCAAGGCATAGCTTTTTTTTTTTCGCAATAAAGGAAACTACAAAAGTTGAGAAAGCATGTAAATAGGCAATTCGACAAATAAATTGAGTCGAGCGTTTGATTCGCGAGTTTTGAGATCTCCGAACTCTAAAATCGTAGAGACTTCATAGCTTTCCGTCAATTCCTGCCTTTCATTCCGGCTCTGAAAAGGGTGAACTGTGAATTGAGATAAAACGCTCGAAGAAGTCACGCGAACACAATACGTTAACATCGGCCTGTGAAGCCGAAGCGAGACGCGTCACGTGAAAGATTAACGTCGCTCTTCGTTATTTATTATCGCGAGTCCCCGTCGAGTCGGCGCTATTCCGGGAGACCGCTTAATCCCGTCGACAAACACTTCAGCTCGCACGAGCTGTCTTCCCATTAAAACAATCGAACCGCCCCATCTCGAGATTTATTTATAGGATCTCAGCCGACCGGTGTTTGCTTTAAGGATTGCCCTCTTGCGGTCGTGCTTAAGGCTCCATCCGGGATCACCGTTTCAAACAACTCTTTCTCTGTTTTTTTACTTGTTTTGAAGGTTTTCATCAATGGCATTCTTTTGACGTCGGAAGCGATGAAGTTTTTTTCCATATTCACGACTGCTCTTTATTCATTTGAAATTTGAAGTTGAGAGGGATCCTATGTGCAGTTTGATTGAGTCTAGTTGCCTTTACGTGATTTCTCACCGCGGTTCATTTGCGTGTTTCTTAATTCTATTTTCCTTTAGTCTTCTCAATGTACTCTCCATTAAAATGCAGTGGAAGTAATATAGAACTTGGTGGTGATGAGAACAATAACCGCTGCCAAACAACGTGGAGGTTATTTTCGGGTAAGTTCGACTTATTCTTTTTCATCGTGGCTTGACAGGTAAGAAGCCCTTTCATAAGTTGTCATGAAACACTTCGAGCTTGAGGAATTGAAAGAGCGCATTGTCGGCACACTCCAGTAGCAAGTTTTTTCTAACTGAGAAAGGCTTAGGAAGTCAAACACTGTAGCTGTGAAAGAACTTCAACATTACAGTTCTTGTCGTGGTAAGCTTAGAAAAGGTGTTACAGACAACGAAGCGTGGTTATGTGTGTACTTATTCAATTATTTACTTGTTTGTTTGTCGATGTCACCTGCAAATTTGCCCGAAAGCCTATAATCATCTTAGTCTTCCCGGATATTTTACGAACAAAATACAACATCAGCCCGTGGCGAGACTTAGATACAAACTTCCAGACATTTTCTTATTGCGATAGCAACCCTATGGACAGTCTCGGCTGGTTTTTGTCGTCACCGCCGCCGTTTCACGTTTCATTCGCATATATATATATATATATATATTATATATATATATATATATATATATATATATATATATATATATATATATATATATATATATAATCATACATAATTATACATATTTATTTCAAAATAGCCCCGCCACGGTGGTCTAGGGGCTAAGGTACTCGGCTGCTGACCCGCAGGTCGCGGGATCGAATCCCGGCTGTGGCGGCTGCATTTCAGATTGGGAATGGGCTCAGCGAAGCTTGGGAGCTTTCTATGCACCGACGAAGAACCTCCTGGAATGCATAAAGAAGATACACGTCAATCAAGTGAGCGAGAAATAAACTACTCAATCGAATAATTTGTTGGTATGTCTACCAATCATTCGATCGATTATTTCATGAATCAATCAATAAGTCAGTCAGTCAGTCGGTCGGTCGGTCGGTCGGTCGGTCGGTCGGTCGGTCGGTCGGTCGGTCGGTCGGTCGGTCGGTCGGTCGGTCGGTCGGTCGGTCGGTCGGTCGGTCGGTCGGTCGGTCGGTCGGTCGGTCGGTCGGTCGGTCGGTCAGTCAGTCAAGGCATAGGTACAAAAGTTGGGAAAGCAAGGAAACTACAAAAGTTGAGAAAGCAAGGAAATAGGCAAATCGACGAATAAATTGAGTCGTGCATTTGGCTCGCGAGTTTTGAGATCTCGGAACTCTAAAATCGCAGAGACTTCATAGCTTTCAGTCAACTCGTGCGTGTTATTCCGGCTCTGAAAAGGGTGAACTGTGAATTGAGATAAAACGCTTGAAGAAGTCACGAGAACACAATACGTCAACATCGGCCTGTGAAGCCGAAGCGAGACGCGTCACGTGAAAGATTAACGTCGCTCTTCGTTATTTATTATCCCGAGTCCCCGTCGAGTCGGCGCTATTCCGGGAGACCGCTTAATCCCGTCGACAAACACTTCAGCTCGCACGAGCTGTCTTCCCATTAAAACAATCGAACCGCCCCATCTCGAGATTTATTTATAGGATCTCAGCCGACCGGTGTTTGCTTTAAAGATTGCCCTCTTGCGGTCGCGCTTAAGGCTCCATCCAGGATCACCGTTTCAAGCAACTCTTTCTCTGTTTTTTTTTTGCTTGTTTTGAAGGTTTTCATCAGTGGCATTCTTTTGACGTCGGAAGCGCTGAAGTTTTTTTCCATATTCACGACTGCTCTTTATTCATTTGAAATTTGAAGTTGAGAGGGATTCTATGTGCAGTTTGATTGAGTCTAGTTGCCTTTACGTGATTTCTCACCGCAGTTCATTTGCGTGTCTCTTAATTCTATTTTTTTGTCTTCTCAATGTACTCTCCATTAAAGTGCAGCGGAAGTAATATAAAACTTGGTGGTGATGAAAACAATAAGCGCTGCCAAACAAAGTGGAGGTTATTTTCGGGTGAGTTCCACTTATTCTTTTCCATTGTGGCTTGGCAGGTAATAAGCCCTTTCATAAGTTGTCATAAAACGCTTCGAACTTGAGGAACCGAAAGAGTGAATTGTCGGCACACTGCAGTGGCAAGTTTTCCGTAACTGGGAAAGGCTTAGAAAGTAAAACACTGTAGCTGTGAAAGAACTTCAACATTACAATTCTTGTCGTGGTAAGCTTAGAAAAGGGGTTACAGACAACGAAGCGTGGTTATGTGTGTACTTATTCAATTATTTACTTGTTTGTTTGTCGACGTCACCTTCAAATTTTCCCGAAAGTTTATAATCATCTTAGTCTTCCCGCATAATTTACGAACAAAATACGACATCAGCCCGTGGCGAGACTTGAATACAAACTTCCAGACATTTTCTTAATGCGATAGCAACCCTATGGACAGTCTCAACTGGGTTTTGTCGTCACCGCCACCGTTTCACGTTTTATTCACATATGTATATATATATATATATTGTAACGAAAAGTGGCGCGGCAGCTATGGGCTATGGGATGGACAGCAAGGAAAAAGAGGCAGAATAGAACAGCTTGCCTGACGAACGGGTGTTGTGTTTGTCTCACTCATTATAATGGCACAGTCGTTCAACGAACCTGTGCGTAACGACCTGCGTGCAGAAACCGTCCTATGGAGAGGACCCACTCTCCAGCGGCCCGGAGCTCCTGCTACCGTGGCCATGGCATCCGACCTGGCCACCGCGGGTACCGAAGCCAGCGCACTGCCTGCAGGCGTCCTTGCCATACCACAAGGTGACTCCTCTGACTTGGCTTCGCAAACCGCCTCCTTGTCCAGGGACGCCGTACCCGCTCCCTTGGACTTCGCCTCAGGTACCATCCCTGGAGCAACGGAAGTACCGTCGCCAGAAGACAGGCGTAATTCCTCGCCTGTAGACGCCAGCGAACTCTGCATGGTTCTGCAGGTCATCGCTACTTCGAGCCAGCGTCTTGCAGACGCCACCGTCACCTTCTCAGCAGCCTGTGCACGCACCACGTTGCCTCCTCCGTCCATGGCTGAAATTCCTGACTTTACTGGCGTTGATCAAGACCTAACCATCTGGCTGGATGAAATTCATTCGTTGGCCCGTCGACATGCATGGACTGATGACGTGACGCTATCGCTAGCCGTAACCCGACTGCGCGAGTCCGCCAAAGCGTGGCATCAATACAATGGCTGCAAGTACAAATCCTGGAGTGACTGGACTACAGCCTTCGTCACGGCCTTCCCACCACTTCCATCCGCATACGACGACCATTTTATGCGCATGTGATCGCGTCGGCAGGCTCCATCGGAAGACGCCCGTAAATACGTCTACGATAAGCTCGGGCTTCTCGACAAATGTGGCATTACATGGATCTCTCCGGCTGCCCGCCAGTATGTCGTTGATCGCTTGGCTGACCCTACCCATGCAGTCATCTTATCTTGCCAGTCACCTGAAGCGTCACCCCAGGTTTTCGCTGAAAAGGCAGCCGAACTTCAGCAGAACTCTCGTCGTCGGCTTAGCTTGGACACATTAACGACTGTCCGTTCGACTGTCCGTCCGGCCTCCACACGACACAGATGCTTCAAGTGCGGTCGCATTGGCCACAACGCCAAGGAGTGTAGTCAACTGCTCCAGACGCGAATTAACTACCAAACTTGTCCAATTCCTCGGATGTCCATTCATGTTGAGGGAATAGGTGACCTATCTGCTCTGGTGGATACCGGTGTGGAACGAACGGCGCTACACCAACGTCATGCTCCAGACACTATCCGACCATGGACGCAACCTCCCATCTTCGGACTTGGAGGAAGTGCTATGCGAGTCGGATTGCTCGACATTTCTGTCCGGACGGCAGCGGGCACTAAAGTTCTTATAGCCATTCCCGTCTTTGAAGACCTCCCTGCCGACATGATCCTTGGTGCTGAGTTCTTGCTATCTGATGACATTGAGCTCACCATACATCGCGGCCACGTCGAACTCCGGTCTTCGACAGCTGGGACTACCGCTACAACCCTGCCACCACCGACAGGTGAGCCGTCCACTCCGCCTACCTTATCTTCTATATTGGCTCGCCATCAGCCAGTATTCGCTAGCAAAACAGCAGAACTGCCAGGCACTAATTTGCTGCTCCATCGCATACCAACGGGAGATCATCCGCCGATATGCGTACCACTACGACGATACGCTGAACGAGAGCGGGCAGTGATCGCAGAAGAAGTAGATGAAATGCTTGCCGCAGGCATTATTAGGCCGTCATCGAGTCCGTGGGCAGCGCCGGTCGTCCTTGTTCGCAAGAAAAACGGATCACTACGCTTCTGCGTGGACTACAGGCAGCTGAATGGGTGTACAATGCCTGACTCCTACCCTTTACCCCGCATTGATGATGCTGTTGATACAGTACGTCACTGCAAGTTCTTTTCGTCACTTGATTTACGCGCAGGGTACTGGCAGATTAACGTCGCAGAGGAAGACAGATGTAAAACGGCCTTTCGCACACCTTTCGGTTTGTATGAATTCAACCGCATGCCATTTGAACTAAGAACGGCTCCTAGCACTTTTCAGCGTGCGATGAATTCAGTGCTCAGACCATTGAAAAACCAAGCCTGCGTGGTGTACTTAGACGACATCCTGATCGTTGGCAGGACGGAGGATGAACACCTTCGCAATTTGGACGAAGTACTACACAGACTCTATGCAGCAGGGTTTCGTTTAAACCAAGAGAAATGCCGGTTTGGGGTGTCCAAGATTTCGTACCTGGGACATAATAAATCTCCTGTTTGCATTCAGCCACTTCCGGAGCGAATAGCTGCCGTGTCGCAGTATCCCACACCAACCTGCTTGAAGCAGGCTCAGTCATTTCTGGGTATGGCCTCGTATTTGCGAAGGTTTATTCCCCACTTCGCTTCGTTCGCCACTTCCTTGAGCGTTCTTCTTAAAAAGGACACGCGGTTTGAATGGGGCGTCTCACAAGAAAATGCTTTTCGAGCTATAAAACAAAAGCTGACTTGTTGCCCCATACTAAGTCACTTCAATGAGGACTGGTCCACCGAAGTGCACACTGATGCCTGCCATGTCGGCCTAGGAGCTGTGTTAGTGCAGCGTGACTACCTGTCAAAATACGTGGAAGTGGAGGCCGTGCCATCTCTTGCATTCACTTACCTAATCGACTTCCCCAAGCACCAATTTGAATGGAGACATGGCTTACCAAAAAAGTTATTATCTGATCGGGCTATAACATTTCGTAGCGGGGAACTGAAAAAGCACCTTTGCACGGCAGGCGTGCAGCACCACTTCACACTCGCGTTTCATCCTCAAGCAAACGGCCTTACTGAGAGGACTAACCAGAGCATCCAGGCACGACTCGCTCCATATACGAAGGCAGGGAAAAGAGGAGAGGCCGACTGGGACGTCCACTTTGCGTCAACCGCTATTGCAATTAACACAGCACTGCAGACGTCTACCGGGGAAAAGTCCTACGAAATTGTTTATGTAAAACTACCACAGCTGAAAGTGGTTCTCAGTATGGATGCTCCCATTGCAGTTCCACATGTCAACGATCGCAAAGCGGCCCGTCAGAAGATCCGAACTAAGGCGATCAAGAAAGCCACCCACGCACAAGAAAATCCAAAGCGCCACTAAGACAGACGCCGTAGGCCCGCTCCTGCTTACAACATCGGTGATGAGGTCTGGGTGCAAAGGGGCACCAGCGGGCACGGCAAGAAGCTACTCCCTAAGTTCGACGGGCCATTCTTAATTACTCAGCGTATAGGAGAAAATACCTGGCATGTGAACACCTCAGATGCGAACTTCACTCGCGATAAACGCAAAAGAAACAACTTTGCCGTGCATGTGTCGCGCTTGAAAAAAGCAGTCGGACCGCTGCAGGTGCAATGAACTGTAATTTCTTTTTTTTTCTTTGTCAGGTCCGCAGTGTGGCCGAATGTAACGAAGAGTGGCGCGGCAACTGTGGGCCATGGTCTGGACAGCGAGGAAGAAGAGGCAGAATACGACAGCTTGCCCGACGAACGGGTGTTGTGTCTGTCTCGCTCATTATAATATATATATATATAATATATATATATATACGCGGAAGGATGTGCTAGCCTCCTATTTCTGCTGAGCGAACATCACTTTTTTTATTTTTGGGCAGGGTCGACTGCGCACGCACTTATCTCATGGGTGAACAAAAGGGAGGGGGGGGTGCTTGTAAAACAATCAGCACGTGGCTCTTGCTCCAACAGCAGGCGGGAACTTCTACGGGCTGCGCTCTTAACACAAAAAACTGTGCCAAAGTGTACCTTGAGCTGCCGTCCACATACAGATGCGCTCTACTACAACAAACTGCCATCAGCGGCGACAAACGACGTATAGCTACTAGCATGCGCTGCCAACGGGAGGCGCGTCTCACCAACGCCGCCACTATGCACAAGCCCTGTTGTGTTCATCTACTGTGATCGCGCCGCAGAAAACTTGGTTACTTAGAAAGCGCATGTTTACTACAAATATTATTGCTCCTAAAAATGGTAGCCTTGCTTCGTAAAGCATTCGAGTGCGTTGCTATCGCATTCATTGCTTCGCCCTTTTGGTGAAACTGTGACTTTTTTTTTCTCTAAAATCTCGTTTTAATCTTGTATTATGTTTTACAAAGCTCGTCCTGCAGGAACCAAAATTTCTCGCGTGTTTTTATTTGCTGGTCGAATTACCCCCTGTTATGATAAAAAAATAACGCATATTGCGTCGTCTAATCTGGCACCTTAATGGCTTTCCGAGCCACAGCCGCGAGCTCCTTACCATCCGAACGTTTACGCATACGGCCCGAGCAGCGACCTCTTTTCCGTCCCCATCTTTATCTTTTCGTCGATGGCACGACAAGGGTCAACAAGGAAGTTTGGGAGTGCCTTGATCCCTGAAGGGGTGAGTAAGACGATGGAGAGCAAGATGGGAAAAGGAAAACGAAGAAGTCTGCATGGAGAGGCAGCCGTGTTCTAGCCGCTGCAACCCTTTTAAGGAGCAGACGCGTAAGAAGAGATATTGGGAGAGAAGAATGAGACGGCCCAAGCAGACGAGGCTGGTCGACCAGCGACGCCCGGTTTGCCCGGAGAACACGGGGATCAAGACGGAGCTGAAGAGACGGGGCCGATGGAAATGCGCTCCTCGAAGCCGGCGGCGCCGCCGTGGCCGCCGCGGGGGAGATACTCTTCCCTTCCCCCGCCCCTTCTTGGCTTCTTCTCTAATGGATTACCCTCGCCCGCGTGTTTTGTCTTTACGCCATGCACCATCGACGGCTTCGACGCCCAAAGCGCGCGCGCGCGCCTCTCGCGTCGGTATATACGCTACTCGGGCGTGCTGCCTCCTCTTCGAGGGAGAGAAAGAGCTTAGATGGGGTGCAAGATTAATGTTTCCCGCGCGATCCGTTGCCCTAATATTTCATGTTTCTCAGCAGCAGCCAGCCAGCCAACCAACCCAGCCACCCTCCCTATACCCTGCCACTGGCCCGAGTTATACCATTCCGCACAGCATACATGCTTCCAGCTATCCGAAGAACCTCGGAAGTCGTTCCCCCTCTATCACGGATGCCACCTCTCTCCTCTCGCATTTCTAGCCATCGCTGCACTCTCCCCACTGTCCCCCTTTTTCTCTCTGGTTCTGCTTCCGCATACATAGTCGTATGCCTAGGCGAGCGCGTCAATTATTGACAGCAGCCGATAGCACCCCCCGCTTGCCAGCTGCACCAGTTTGCCTGCCACTGCTGGCTTGGCTTCTGCATTGCGCATGTTTGGGGGGACGTGTCGGTGGATGGCCTCCTGACCACCGGGGGGCCGCGTCAAGCGTGCACCCTTGTGTCTTCCTTAAACCCACACAACGCGGACCGGTCACTTTTCCGTGCGCTCTCTGTGGTCCGCACTCGCGCGCACATAGGTGGCCTTGCTTGCTCGCTTATCTCCACTGTCTCTACTCACACACGCAGATGTATGCCTTTCAGATTCGCTCCTTTTACTCGTTTAAAACCTAGTCGCCAGAAAAGTGTGGACTGAGAGGTAACGGGGAGGGGGTGGTGCGTGCACCTCTCTTTTTTTTTTCCAAGCAGTGTCTGCCTGACAACCTCAACTAAAAACTAACGAAGAGTAGTGTCCCAGTATAGAGTTCTTCGAAATAGTGCGCGTCTGCACTTTTAACCATCTAAAGGTGTCTCCATTGTTATAGTTTCAACTGCTGGGCTAAGCGTGGGACGGGCTCAGCGTGTCTGACCTGGACCACGGCTAGTACAGCTCGAAACTTCTCTCTCTCTCTCTCTCTCTCTCTCTCTCTCTCTCTCTCTCTCCTCTCTCTCTCTCTCTCTCTCTCTCTCTCCTCTCTCTCTCTCTCTCGTTTTCATACCCCTGTTTCGCATCTGAACGCCGCTTGCTATACAACTCATTTGTTCCATAGCAAACTCATTTGCTTGTCGTCCCAACACTCAGCACGCACCAAGCGGCCCAAGCATTCACGCTTGACGCCACAAAGGAGCGAGCGTTGGGGCGTTACCGCGTGAAGCCATTCACAGAGACGCGCGCAGTACGCCAAAAAGAGATAACGGTACCGAAAAAAACAAACCTGTGAAACGAGGAACAGCAACTCTCGTCCCACTACTCCCTTGCGCTGTCGCATACATAAGCTGTTTCAATAAAAACTAATAAAAGACGACGTTCTTTCTACTTGCTGTGCGTGCATACAAAACTTTACAAGTAAACGACCACTTTGAGGCTCACATAGCATGGCGTATGAAGCAGCGATTTTGTTGCCGTGCGCGGCACTTGGCTTTGAGGCATCCAGTCCGAATCTGCGTGTGTCTGTTTTATGTATTTCGTGTTTTCCCAGCGGGCGTTGTGGAGCTCATGTACCTTTGGACCGCGTCTTCGTCGCACCCTATTGTTCGCACGGGCATGTGTTATTTGTGTCACCGTCCAGATTGCAAGCGCGCTATGGTCTTCTCGCGTTCATTACCCTAATTTAATAGCCCTTTCTTCTCTTTTTTATTTGAAAGAAAAAAAGAAAGAGACACGAGTCTAAAACGAAGTGCACAAATGACTTGTTTTCGCACACCAACAGCTCCTCCCCCTCTCCCTTTTCAACTCTTTGATAAATGCATTCAGATCGCTAAACTGATTGGCGTTCGTGATTATCTATTTACCCGTAAAAGAAATCGCTACTTTTTTGTTTTTATTTTCGATAATATTCAATCTTCGTCACATCATTTGCATAATAAGCTTGCCACGCTAACGTTTGATTCAAGGAAGGAGAAGAAAACGTCATTTTCCAGATTTTTTTAGCTGTTATTATCCCTCCACCACAATGCTCATGAGTCTACCATATAGTATTTTCCTTTGTCTTTTTTTACGTGCAAAAGTGCCTGCCAGCCTTTTTTTTTAGCAATAGGACAGAAATTGCATTTTTGTATGGAACTCAAATGTATTTATTTTATCGTTCTTGGTACTGGAGTGAAATAACACGTTACGTTTGTTTTAGAGGCGAAGCTCTTGAAAGCGGCACCCGTTCGTCCCTCGTAGTAGTCGTAGTCGT
Organism: Rhipicephalus microplus; assembly: GCF_013339725.1. Taxonomy (NCBI): domain Eukaryota; kingdom Metazoa; phylum Arthropoda; class Arachnida; order Ixodida; family Ixodidae; genus Rhipicephalus; species Rhipicephalus microplus. The sequence goes on from NC_051165.1 coordinate 271,157,157, forward strand.
AGTGTGTAACTAGTCTTACGTTTTGACCTGCAAGGCGGTGCCAGTGGGAGATTTCTCGCGTGCGTTGTTGAACACTAAAAAATTCGCAGCGTGCGCGTTAACTAAAAGCCGAATTATCCTGTCTCTCCTTCTCCCTTAGCAGCCATTGGCATCAACATTGAGCACTGTCTGACTAGAAAGGGTGGCTACGTTATACTCTCTGGGCGTAAGCTCCTTGGTTTTAGAAAGGTGTAGTAGCGAGCGTCGAGCCGCAGTGCCATGAATAGAGTAAACTAGTACATACCATGAACTCGAGGTGGTTAAAGGTAAGAAGTAGACCCGAAGCGCAAGCCGTAAGATAGTGTGCGTGTGCCACCTCTTGTTTAGTCTTTGGAATGTCTACTGGATGGCGGTGCTTCTATATGGGGAATATATGATGAAAATATGCGAGGTGGTGGTACTTGGAGTGTGCAATAAATGGACAAATGAACACACAGAGAGATGCATGGATGGACGCACGGATGGCTGCACAGACGGATGGACGCATGGACGGACGCAGGGGCGGATGCATGGACGAACGCAGGGACGGACGCACAGATGGACGTGTGGACGCACGAACAGACGGACGCACGGACTGGCGGATGGACGCACGGACGGTCACACAGACAAACGCATGGGCGGACGGATGCTTCGCCCCACTCTCTATCATTTACTCCGTTGATATGCTGCTATTTTTTATTGTGGAGGCGTTAAAACCGCCGTATCAATAAATTGTTTTCTATTTTTCTACGAGGTAACGTTTGTCTAGTACTCACAATATTCACTCTACTTCCCTGTAGTCCTTTCAGTGGTTTAGTTCACAGGCGTTAACACTTGAGCGAATCGATCCCTCTCTGTTATATCTTCTGTTATCGCAATTGCTAGCCTCATCCTCGCTAGCCCATTGTCCTCGCATGAACACAGCAGCTGGTGCTTCTGTTTTTGAACGTGGCATTTGCCGGCCGCTCTTAGTGTAGTGACAGCCTCTGCGCCGCTGCGTTGCATCGTTATGCCACAATATTTTACTCCCTCATGCACACAAACTGCTTCATGACCTAAGAGACTGTATTCAGTACGTAACGGACACGATTGGCAAGTAACGCAATCGCACGAACATCCGAGCTGTTGTCGGCTAGATCGCCGCGGTAGGGAAGACGGTAAACACACGCGCGCGCGCGTGCAGTGGTTGACACTGCCAAGTGTACACCGTCGCGAGACGAGGTTCGTGCCCCCGGCATCGCTTGCGCGTGCAAGCGTCATCGTGTGTCACGAAAGCGCCGATAAGGGTGGAAGGAAGGTCGCCCCGCTCTCTCGCGTTGCCGTTGGAGGCAGTGTCACCGCGTGCCCAAGTGTTTTATGTCGCGCATGCAGCGCGGTAATAAAGACGGAGCTGCCTGTCACCGACTGCACGTGGTGTATACACCGCCGGCAGTCCGCGGTCAGGGAAAATAGCCGGCCGTGGGGCAAGAAAGAAGCCCGGATGCTTGAAGGCAGTAATTATGCGACGAGGCCGTCGATCGCGGCTCCGCCGCTCGGAACGGAATGGACCGCGCTGCATGAGGTCGAAGCAGGGAAAAACCCCCTCCTCTCTCTCCCTCCCTCCACACACCCCGTATAACACGCGCTCGTATAACTACATTAGCCTGGGAGAGATAATGACCCGACAACCCTCCTCCTTCGCCTGCACCTCTGAAGTCGTGACGCTGATAGGAACGGCTTTATTTCGCTTCTCGCCATTCCGTCTCCGTATTGTCACCGACCTCACTCTGTCACTCTCTCCTCCCTCTCGTCACTGCGAGTTAATTTATCGCTCAAAAAAAATGGAAAAAAGAAGTCGTATGCTCGACCATTCGCTAGCGCTCTTTGCATGCTGGCTGTCTACGTTCCGTTCGTTCACTTTTGTTCTCTTCGTGATTATGGTTCTTTGTAAAGCTTTTAAGCATTTATGATGTTAATTTTTTGTGCTTATAATTTTGCCGAATTTGTTTCTTTTAAATTCTGGTTTTATAGGAAGTTTATCTTGGTGTGGATGAAACAAATGCTTGTGCGCAAAATGTATGCGTATTGGTCGCTCTGACCAGCTATCACGACAGGAATTGAAAGTTCCGCTGACACCCTTGTGATTCACGAAGGCTGCTGGCATGTGTAGGACCAAACCTTAATGACTAAAATCTTCTCAGCTGCATCAACTTGAGCAAATGCAGCAGCGATTTTCTTTGTAGATGTAGATGTAGATCGTATCCTAAACTTGTGGCTCACATCCCCCTATGGGGGATTGGCCAAGAATCGGGCAGCTTAACAAAAAGGAATATATAGATTTAACTACTAGTCAGAAGAATACTAACGTATATACTTTTTGCAAATTATTCCTGACAAAAGATTTTGATGAATTAGTTCCTACTGAAGGAGCAATAAATGATTGATATCAAAAAAAAACTTTTCAGAAGTCTACATTGGTTAACTATGAACTTTTTGGAATTGAGGTTATTGAGTAAATCTCTTCGACTGTACAATGAAATCTTGCACGGCCTCGCACACTTTCCCGTTGCTGTGCCCTCGGGCATGTGCACCTAGGGGGATAGTAAATATCACGTTGTCAAGGCAAATCCAAAGATTCGTAACGGAATTCCTAATGATACTTTTCTTAATTATGAAAATTTTCTACAAGAGATCAAGAAGTGTTCCACAGTTTTCTCTTCTCCACAAAAAGAACAGAGTGGAAACATGGATCAGTGTCGCCCTCACTCCTCGTCCTCTTTATCGTTCCAACGGCTGCACATCAGAATAGCGTTGCAAAGGGTCACTCGTTTTCTCAAACGGTATCCTTGACTGTTCTCCCATTTCCTCACCTTTTTGCAAAAGAATGACATTTGGCAGCTTGTATTCCAATATTTATCTGTAAATCTCCAACAAAATTTAGCAGTATTATGCATTTTTGTCACGTGGCGAGAAAGTGCTTCGAACCTTTTGTTGCTTGCACTTATACAGATGAGTAAGATAACCGAGCTGACCTAACATGTTTCCTCTAGCTTCTAAGACCGTGTTGCATTTGCAATAACATCAACACATATTTACGAAGTATAGGTTTTCTACGTGGATTTTGTGCAGGTATTCCGAAGCCTTCGCAAAATTCGAGAAGGCAAAAATATATTTATAACAAGCTTGATCTTATTTCATAACGCTGTTGATATGTGTGTCTAAGTCATTTGTTAAATGAGCGCTCGACTAAAGCGAAACGCAGACACGTGATAACCAAGGTCAGCATCTCACAAATGAAAAACTTCTTATTCTGTGCTGCAATCATAAATGACCGACTGAAAGCCCAAATATTGGTGATCACGAAACAGCGTCATCGGGTGGAAGCTGGAAAACCTGGCTGATATAAAAGAAAGAAACCGGGTGCACTTTAACATTTTGATCCACCGAGGACTCCTTGCTCCTCACTCACACTCAAATCAGAAGGCGTAGCCCTTATCTCGTATTTTTCCCCATATAGGAACGTGGCTGTTACAGAAGCTGTGATCCAACACGGTTGCTCTTGCTTAGTAAGAGAACTTCACATTGACTGATTCACCATCAGTGCGGGTAGCCGGAGATACCAACGAATCGTATGTGGACGCACTAGAGCGAATCGGAACCTCTAAAGAAAAAAAAAGAGACGTAAAAAAAGGTGCAAGTGAGAGCACCGAGCAGATGCCTGCTGTAGCGCCCGCAACAAAACGGATTGAGCCGCGCTAATAGAATTGAAAGCTCCGCGCATTCAAAAGCCATTGCGAATCGACCAAAGCGAAACAGGGGCCTCCCAGTATCGTCACTTCCTCTTCCGGTCGCATTCGCTGCCACTTCCGATTCATCTAAGCTGATTTCGCGAAACCGTTCATCGGAGCGTCCGCTCCGTGGGCACTCAAAGAGAGATGAGTCGTTTAATTCGATTTGTTGCCGGCGAGACCCATTAGGGAAGTTCGTTTGAAAACGGTGCGAGTCAAAGAGCAGATAATGAGGGCGGCTCTCGCCCGTGAAGTGAGCTTCAAAAATTAGGTTAGGCTCCAGTGCCGAACTGCTGCAAAGCGATCCGACAAACTGCCGCTCACTGGCCTAATCGTGCTTCCAAGTGGTGCCCGCTTTGAACACTCATTTGTCGTTCTTGCTGAGAAAGCTTGACGCCGAACGGAAAGCCATAGGCCCGCCCGCGTTCTTTTTCTCCACCGCTGACCTCCATATGAAGTTTTTTTTTCCCTTTAAAGCGCAGTAGACTCTCCCTCTAATATTGCTTATGTTTAAGCCATCAACGTAAAAAAAAAGTGGGAGAGTGTACAGGCATGCCATAAATAGCACTTTAGCAACAACATTTGATTATGAGATTTGTTGGGCAAACAAGCAAAAAGAAAGGTCTTTAATGTACTTCGCAATTTCAAGACAAGAAAACTGCGTCAAGTTTTAACTTGTCTCACTCAGTTTCATTTCTCACTGGCCAGCAGCTATTTCTATTCTTGGGTTATAGCTATACTCTCGCTGTAACACACCCACCTGGTTGCTTAGTAGCATTGCGTTGCTGCGTGAACGACGTTGCTGGGGCAGTTCTCTGCCGCCGTGACTGCATACCGTGCTTTGCGTGGACATGGTGACGAAATACAGTCTGGAGCCCTCAAGCGTGGCTTGTGTTCTCGTTTCCCGTGCTGCTTCGCGACAAATCCCTTCAAGATATAAGTTTTAAGTATTTCAGTCACTGGCTCTTGTACACGCGCACATCAGCTTCCAATTTTATCGATGTTTCAATATATTTTCTATTATTTCTTGTCATTTACTAAGACTCACATGACACATTGGCTGTAGTTGGCTGCATAGAATGACGTATCTTCATTCATTCATTCATTCATTCATTCATTCATTCATTCATTCATTCATTCATCATTCATTCATTCATTCGTTCGTTCGTTCGTTCGTTCGTTCGTTCGGGCAACGGCTAAATCACAGGAAAGTACAGAAATGATGTCATAAGATGTAAATGTGTCGCTTTCTTTGTGTGTTTGTTTGATGGTCTAACAGTACATCATGCTGAATTAGCTAGCCAGATTCTGAAAATCTGAGGCGAGAGATTCTCGCAAACTACGGATTCCACTGATGACGGGTCCTGCACCTGGTGCGTCGAAGAACAGTGTGCAGGCCACAACAGACGTTACATGCTAAATCATTTTGGAATACCCTAAACGGGGGGGAGAGAGAGAAATAAGGGGGAAATTAGAGGGAGAGGCGAGGGCGGAGGAGGAGGAAATCGTACACATTGCACATAACGCACACACACCGCACACACAGTTTATGTTTCACAGGCAGTCGCACAGTGATGTTGCCCTCAATAAATGTAGAAGGGCTTGTGTGGCTTTCTGGGCTGAAGTACTTGAAGGCCACGCACCCAAGATATTATCCAGTGTAAAGGGTCGATCATCCAGTTTCCTTAAAACACACTAGAGAGATCAGTGATATTCTTCAAAGTCTTGACAATAGAGCAGGACTTGGTCGAGAGTTTCTACGAAATGGCAGTTATTACAGTCGGGGGATCTAGCCATACTAATGCGATAACTGAATCAATTGGTAAAGACAACGCCTACCCATCACCGACACAGCATTGTAGCGTTCCGTCGCTTGTCGGACTTGTTCGGAAGGAAGAGTACAAACATACACAAAAAAAGCACAGTAGGCGCCACGTCTAATGTGTCTATTGTGTTTATCTGTCCTTGTGTCTTTGCGCTGTCAATTCCTAGCATTACGACACCAGAAGTTACCGACGCTACGGCCGGTGAAGGAACTGTACCCGCTTTTGAAACTAATAGACTTGCTTATGCAGCTGTGGCCTTAATTTCATTCGTTAGTGCGATGTAAAAGCAGTATTGCGCAGCGAAAATCAGTGGTAATAGCGACCTACTGTGATGGTACAGTCAGATTTGCTCTTTATCTTTCTGCCCAGCTCTTTTTCCTCCCTCTTGTTTCAACTTCCCCGTCTCTTTTTTTTTTTTCTGTGTAGGGCAGCAACACACCAGACTTTTCCTTCTGCATATCCTCTCTGCCTTGCTCCTAATATATCTCGGTATGTAACATAAATAAGAAAGTGTACCTGCAATGCACGTAGACCTGTGAAATACCACAGAGGTAAAAATGACACGACGTACCGCTTGCAGCCCCACCTCACGCAAGAGCGAAGAGAAAGACCGCTCGGGGTAACCTGAGTGCACTTCAGGTCCTTTGAGGGCTTCATGACGTGAAGCAACATGACGCAGTCGCTTAGTGCTTTTTGCGGTCGTGTTTTCTTCGCATGCTTCCACTACCGCGAGAAATAAAGCAGACCGGCAGGGTAGGAAAACAAGAGGGTATGAATGGCGGCAGCATAGCAGCGTGAAAGAAAATAGAAGCAAAAAAAAGGGACAAAGATTAGGTAGGTTCTCGTGGGAGAAAGTGCAACCCTTGAGTGAGCGAGTTACAACATTTTGTGCATTATTCAGGCAGCAAGTGGATGCGGGGGCCCCAGGGGAGCCAAAGTCACTTGGTTTACTTCTTTTCAAGCATGATTTTTCTCTTGCTCTCCTCCTCTTTTTTTCCCTCCCGTTCGGCAAAAGCGATCTTTTCCCACTGCTCCCTCATGGTGGGATCGGAACAGGGCGGATCTCCCACTTCCACGTCTTTCTTGAAGGACTGGCCTAGTGTGGACTTACGGGGGTAGAGAAAGGGCAGAGTGCGTGCCGAAGGAAAACAGGAAAATACGCAAAAGGGGAGGGGTGAATCGGGAATACGACGAGCCCAGCAAGAGCATAAGAGTTTTGAGGGACAAGTGAGAAGAGGGACAGCAGGAAAGGAGACAGGTATAACACGCACGCTCACCTTATACCCGCGGCCCAAGAGAAGCGGCATAAATTGGACTTTATTGGATTGCGGTGCGTGTTTGTGCGTGCGTTCGCGGCTGCGTTTCTTTCCTTACGAGTTATTTTTTTTCCTTTATTCCCCAAAGGAACCTAATGGTCCGGTAGTGGCTACTACGCTGCACCGCACGTACGCCGAAAATGGCGGTCCCTTCTTCCTCTCTCTTTTACATTTACCCGAGAGACACGCGAGAAATGCGTACAAACAAACTGACGAACGAAACATAATCCACCGACGCAAGCAGGCTGCTCGGTTGCCCCGTATTACAGGCATTGGCTCCTGCGCCTCCTTTCCTGCGCTTCCTCCACTTTTGCTCCGCGGCTCACCTTTCTTTTTTGCCGATGTTCATCCGTTGCTTTTGTTGCTGAATAACTTGGATCCATGGTTTCTTTTTCCTTCGTATGGATACGTTTTCTCTGTATATCTGCGTGTACATACGTACGGTACGCGTGGTTTTTCGTGTTCGACGGGAGGGCGAAGAAGACGGGCAAAATGCGAGGCGATTTCATAGGTCGAGTATTCCCCCCTCCCCCTTTATCTTAGTATTCATTTTTATTTTGTTCAATCACTCTCGATTTCGACTTGTGTCCTTTACTTTCTCTGTCATCGTGTTCTTACCCATTCCCGAGTCTTTGTTTCTGCCGCTGCGGCCGCGTTATTGAGCGTGCTCGCTCCGGATGATAGTGCAACGTTACGCCACTCGAGACACGTGTAAATTCCGTCAAAGAAACAAAAACGCGGCAAAGGAGAACGCTTCCGTTGGAGCACTCAAAGCCACGCCAGCTTTGCACTGCTCCGTCTACCCGTTAGGCCGGCCTTTTCTTCTTTTCCGCGACTGCCTTTTCAACGAGATTCGGGGGAAAAACACAAAGGGAGAGAAAGACCATGACTAACAGAGGTGCACTTGACTGAAAGAAAGGGAGAAAATGGGGAAACACTTGGGGAAAGGACAGCCCGAAAAGAGTGTTGAGTGCGGCGAAGGGGAACAGAGAAAAAAAAAGCTGATGATCCCGCTTCGCTCCCCATGGTTTTGTAATGCCATTCTGCTGCTTCGATTTTTTATTGTTCTTTTTTTTCAGTCTCAATCACTCTTACATCACGTGCCGCGCTCCTTGTGTTCCCTTTTTTCTCTCCCTATTTCTCCACGGTGTCCGAGCGAGAATTGGGGAAAAAAGAGGGATCGAGAGGCTAGGGGATCGGTGGGTGGCTTTTCTAACGTCCACCCGAAGCTTTTGGGAAAACTAGAAAATGGCGTCCGTCGTGTGGCGGTTATGGGGGCGTCGGTCCACGTTCCAGCGAGATGGACAGTGGGTACTTCGCTACCTTACCGTGTGCATTACGGGAACAACCTGATAGGGAGGTGGTATGCACCGCACGCCTTGGCACTTCTCCAGCAGCTACGCAACCTCACTACTACTCGAATTTTGTGCATTTTTTATTTCTTCTATTTTTTTTCCTCGGTGAAAGCATAACATACGACAAATCTTGTTCTCGGGCGTTTATGCCTGCTTTTATCTCCTAAACAAGACATATTGCTGATTTATATTTTGCTTGTGATGTATATTTCAACTGACAGCTGAGGCAAAGATGAATAACATTTTAAGTACTTGCTGGCTTTATACACGAAATACGCGTTTTGTGCGTGTATACTACAAGATATGTAGACAGCGCGCGAAAAACAAATTAGTTTCTTCTATGATATCGGCTGTCGAGATGTGAGCCAAGTATGAGAGTTAGTCAATGACCCTATTCTAAGCGACATTTTTTGAAATCTTGCAGAGACTATATGATAAATACTCAAGAACAAACTCCATAACACTAAAAAAAAAAGATCATCTTTCCAGTGGTGCGTTCTCATAATTGAGGCTTGCGTCGTCGAGCTAGAGCACAGTTACTGAACATGGTGGTTGGCTTCGTTTGGATGTGTGACCAGAAAACGACATTTTCTCAGCCCATCGTGCGCGTTTTGTGGTCCTTTCGAGAGACTGCAGCACGTTACGAAGGACTACACTGCATTAGTTCTTTAACGAATGCTGCCACTATAAGAGAGAGAGAGATAAACATCTTTCCTGTATGTATGAGGCTCCCTGGCTACTTCTGGTGCAGCCCCTCGTTCAGGGCCCCACTGGAAATCGCGGCTTGACGGGCCTGATCAATGGTCACCACTTGGCTTGCCAAGTCCAGTTCGAAGAATGCGCGCCTTCGTGTACCTATTTAGGCCTGATCTTGGTAAGCGGTGAGTCGACGTCAGTCGTACGCTCTGTGCACAAGTGGAGGTTGTGCGCCTGTGTGTCGTGGTGGAGTTGCACAATGGACATTCGTTGCTGTGTGTTTCGGGAAATATTTTGCGAAATCTGTGTAAATGTCGATAGGTGTTAGTGCGTAATTGGCGCCAGTTCCTCGCTTCTCTTCTGTTGTGTTTGGAATGAGGAGGTGCTTTGGTTCACCTTTTTGTCTCTGTGCCTCGAGTGTGTCTCTTGGTGCTCCATCGGGTGTCGGAGAGGTGGTAGTTCGAGCGATATGTATAGCGACTCGGCTAGTTATGCCTTGAGCCAGATGATCTGCCCGATCGCTCCCTTCCATTTCGATGTGTTCCGTACGCCAGACTATTTCATGTTCTGTTCGAGGCTTTATCGATGCTTGCGGAGTACAACAAGCACCAGAACTCTCCGAAGGCAGCATTGGAAAAGTAGTCTATTTGGCCTACAGTAACCATCATAAGTTTGTGTATATAGCGTTGCAGCATCAAGCACAGAACAGTGTTGATTGGACTGAATAAGCCCTGCAACGGGCGTATTTCACAATGCTCTCTCACAACGTTTACCTTCACCCTTGCCAGGAAATGGACTTCTGACCACGTTCTTAGCAATGGATCACTGAAGCTGCTGCAGGCAACGACGACGGTCATTCATCCTCATCCTCACAGTAATGGAGAGTGGTAACTAGAATTGGAAAACGGCCTCGATAAGAGATCAGATTATCACATTCGAAAAGGCTGGTAACCGTCAAGCTCATGATTGAAAAAGTAATAATTGCTCAAAAGTAGTGCCTACAAACAACCACGTCACCGGCGCACCTCAGCGGGCCTTACTTCTGTACGTTCACCTGTGATTGTGCACGGCGTTGTGTTATTTGCGTACTGCAATCCCGCGAAATCCTGGGAGCTGCCGCTTCCTCCTTTGCGGTGATGCTTCAGGACACACCCGAGAATGTTCCAGGCGTGCAACCGTCGCGCCGGACTTCGTCGTCCAGGAAGCGTAGCAATGCGTCGAGCGACACCGACAGTGAGGCAACCGATTTGTATTCGGACGGCTTTGAGTCATCGGATGATGACTTCACGGTCGTCATGAATCGATCTACAAAACGAAGACTGCTGCGAACGGCATCGTCGGCAAGTGTTTCCACCGTTAAGACTGCACCACAGCGGTGGCCGCACACCATGCTGTTTATGCCTGAAGATCCTGCATCTAACTTGCGACTCCTCAACAGGCAAGTTCTTTCTGTGCTTCTCGAGGAAACCGTGCCGAATGAGATCAAAGACGTGAGGATCAATAAACGAAAGAATGTCCTTGCTGTAGACGTTATGCACCGTAGCGCACTGCAAAGCCTTCGGCACATAACAGAAATAGGCAACGTGAAAGTTCGGCCAATGGTCGCTACAGGTTGTAATGGCACTGTTGGCGTCATTTATGATGTGGATCTTTCCATCTCAGCTAATGACCTGCCAATACTAATAAAGCCAGCGACTGAAGGCACCCGCATTACGCACATTACCAGACTCGGCAACTCACGCTGCTTGAGGCTTGTGTTCGAGGGAGACAGCCTTCCCTCGTATGTCAAAGTTGGCCATGTTCGCCACTCAGTGCGTCCTTACATACCGAAGCCACTGCAATGCTACAAGTGCTTCAAGATGGGACACGTAAAAGGTGTCTGTGAGAACAAAGTTGTGTGTCCGCGGTGCGCTGAGTCTCACTCAAAAGACGCCTGCAGTGCCACCATGCTACGATGTCCAAACTGCCACGGCGCTCATGAGGCCTCATTCAAATATTGCCCGCGGGTGCGAAACGAGCACGCGGTACTCAGGCGTATGGTGCGGGACAATTCAACGCACAGGGAAGTTGCCGCTACACTACGCCGACGACGGCGTCGTGGGCGAAGACCATCACGGAAAAACGGCTCTACCGATAGAGAGATGTCATCCTCTATCAAAGAGGCTGACCCACAAACACCGAGCTCACTGAAGACGGATACTGCCAAACAGAAGAAAGGGACAGCAGTCGCGCCTTCCGAACAGTGGCCCTCTCTTCCACGACGCCAACCTACTTCGGAGCTGCATCAAATCCCGCCGCCCTCGACGACCCCTCAAACCAGTGATGCGATGAATGAAGATCAAGTGATAAGCTTGCTGCAATCGCTGATGAGTACCATGCGTGTCCTACTGAGTAATATGAAGACTTCTGCTGCGCAGACCGCACTGCATGTGCTGGACACCCTGAGTCAGGTGCTTGCAGCTTTAAGGTAAAACCATTGCCAGCGAGGCACCGTCGTTTCGAGCGGAAGTCAAGAATGCATCTGTCCTTCAGTGGAACGCCAGAGGACTGAAGTCGCGCATGTCTGACTTTAGACAATTTGTATTTGTGAACCGCTTTCCCATTATTGTGATTTGTGAACCCAACCTGTGTGCTTCAATCAAGCTGTCAGGATATGAGTGCTTTATGTCCTCCACTCACAGAGACTGCAGCAAAGTTATTGTATTCATGCGCCATGACCTCACTTACGTTCACCACAGAGTCTCGCCTGATGAAGGGAATCAGTATGTGTGCCTTACTGTGAAGAAGGAAAATGTTGCTTTCACGATTATCGGAGCTTACTTATCTCCGTCAAGCCGTCTTGACTGCGAGCGCTTGCGCGGTATTCTGACATCGACTCCAAGGCCATGGGTGATCACTGGCGACTTCAATGCCCACCATTTCCTATGGGGAAGCTCCAGGGACAACTCTAGAGGAAGAAAATTGGTGTCCTTAGCCTCGGAGTACGAACTCTGCGTTTGTAACGATGGAAGCCCTACATATTTACGCGGATCAGCCTATAGCAGCTGCCTAGACCTTACATTGGTTTCTCGCTCACTTATCAGGAAAGTGCACTGGTTTCCGGATCTGGAAACGCGGGGCAGCGACCATATACCAACTTACCTGTGTATAGAAGGTTTCACCAGCTCCAAGTCCTCAAGAGGCCTCAAGTACACCGATTGGCCGAAATTCAAAATGTTAATGGGAGACTGCTGTACCGACGGCTCATCATATAACCTAGAGGACTCGATAAAGGATGTCCTGCAGAATACCTCGCATACACATTTGACTAGCCACAAGCGCACCGATTTCGACATCGAGCTTGAGAAACTTCGCGCAGTACGCCGTCGTGCAGAACGAAGGTACCGACGGACAAAGTGCATGGATGATTTGAGGCTGGCTAGACGCATTCAAAAGAAAATGCAGCGGCACATGGATAAACTGGCTAGGCGACGTTGGACATCCTTTTGCGAGTCGTTGGATCCACGAAAGCCCCTATCACTGATATGGCGAACTGTCCGGGGTCTTACCACAACCTTGGGTCAGCGACACCCATTTACATCTCCGGCACTTCACCTTCGATGCAGAGAGATTGACGTCGCAGAATCTTTCTGTAGAAGAATTGCCGGTGATTCCAATTTCACAGTATCAAGAACGGGAACTTTTGACAACCCACCACCCTCACGTGATCCCCGTATGGAATGCCAGTTTTCTATGAATGAGCTAGAGGCGGCACTGGCTCTGTGCAGACGTTCTTCAGCACCCGGTCCTGACGGCATTACCTATCGTGCCCTTTGTAATCTTGGAGACGAAGCTCGTAAGGCACTCTTACGCCTATACAACGACTCCTGGCAGACTGGTACTGTTCCCCAGGCATGGAAGTCAAGTCGCCTCATTCCACTTCTAAAGGCTGGTAAATCTCCTTTGGATATTGCCTCATACCGTCCTATCGCACTTGCCAGTTGTGTGGGAAAAACGATGGAACGAATGATTCTAACACGAATGGAGTGGTATTCAGAGCACTACGAAATCTATCCAGTATCCATGACCGGATTCAGGCGCGGCCATTCGTCAATCGACAACGTTGTTGATCTGGTGACATATGTTCAACACCAGAAAGCCTGTAAGAGACTGTGCGCCGCCCTGTTTCTAGACGTTAAGGGGGCTTACGACAATGTCACCCATGAAGCCATCCTTAGTGCTTTGGAAACAGTAGGTCTTGGTGGCAAGATATATATGTGGGTGTACAGCTACTTACATCTGAGATCATTTTACGGGATGACAGCGAATGGCCCAACACCTGATTATTACAGCAGCCGAGGAGTTCCTCAGGGAGGAGTGCTAAGCCCTACCCTTTTCAACCTAACTCTCATTGGTCTAGTCGAGCAGCTACCTAGCACTGTAGAACTTTCTGTCTATGCTGATGACATCTGCATTTGGACATCAGGTGTGACAAGGCCTCAGCTTCGCGCCCGCCTTCAGAAGGCTGCTACAACCGCGTCATGCTATCTTCGTAAACAAGGCCTCGAGGTGTCCTGCGGAAAATGTGCAGTGGTAGCGTTCACGCGGAAACCAATGTCTGCTTACAGTATATCGATTAATGAAGAATACATATCGTTCAGCAGAAGCCACAGGTTCTTGGGAGTCATAATAGATAGAAACCTGTCGTGGACTCCACACGTGAACTATGTGAAGAAGCGGCTGATCGCAACATGCCACATGCTCAAATTCCTTGCAGGAAAAAATTGGGGAGTGCCCATATATCCATGCTACAACTGTACAGAGTGCTGTTTATCGGATTCTTACGGTACAGCTTACCTGCAATGTCTAACACCGGCAAGACCAACCTGCGCGCACTTCAGAGCATTCAAGCCCAAGCACTTAAGATATGCCTTGGAATACCCCGCAGTGCTTCAACGGCTGAAACCATTGCCATCGCTCAAGATCACTCGATAAATACGCATATTATTACCGAGACAATGCGCATGCACCTCAGGCATTATGCCAGGACCCCTTCTCACCACCTGGCGAGCCTAGCTGCTGAAAGGCCCCGCACGACATACGGCACTATTGTCTCCAAGCATCGTTCATCGTTTGCTGAGACATACGCACCTGCATCAAAGCCACTGCTTCCTCCTTGGAGCTTGAGCCGGCCGCGAGTTCACCTAATGATTCCAGGAATGAGGAGAAAATCGGACTTACCGACACATGCCCTGAAACAACTGAGTCTATCCCTACTGGAAGAAAACTACAGTAACCACGTGCACATTTCACGGATGGCTCTACTACGCCGTCTAGTTCAGGTGGAGCAGTGGTTATACCATCACAAGGGATAACTCGGTGTTTTAGGACTTCATATTTGACAAGTTCGACGACGGCAGAACTCGAGGCTCTGCGCAATGCACTGGAACACATCAATTCAGAAGAAATACCAGGTAAATGGGCTGTGTTTTCTGGCTCAAAACCAGCGTTACAGTGCCTGATATCAGTTCTCCGACGCGGATGCCACGACCAGTTGACCTACCAAACCGTGAAACTTTACCACCTGTTAATACAAAAAGGCCATGACATCGTCTTTCAGTGGTTACCTGGGCATAGTGGTATAGGCGGCAATGATTCTGCAGATCATGCTGCTCGCACGTCACATAAAGAAGCGAACAGCGTTCCGATACCGCTTTCAAGAGCGGATGCGGCGAGGCAGATTCGTCAACTGGCCCGCAGTCTCACACTGACTGAGTGGAACACACCAAGCATACGACGTACACGACTGCACGAGCTCAACCCTTCACTACAACTCCGGCCTCCACCCGGCCTACATCGACGTGAAGCTTCGCTTCTCTATCGCCTTTGGCTGGGAGTTGCTTTCACGAAAGCTTATACCACGTTAATCAGAATTACTGACAGTGCGGCGTGCGATGTTTGCGGCACCGACGAAAATATCGAACACCTGCTGTGTCATTGTCCTCGATTTGCCTCAAAGAGACAAGTACTTGCCAACGCAATGCGGCGACTGGATGATCGGCCTCTTTCTGTGCAGGTGCTATTACAGCAACGTACACATGCCTCGACAGCCCACAAGGCAGTGAAAGCCCTGCTGCGTTTCCTGAGAAAGACAGGCTTGTGTGAACGCCTCTGACATGCGGTAGAGTTCTACACGCTGCAGTGAAATTACTGTCAGTCTCTCCCCCCCCCCCCTTTTCCCTCTCTTCCCTCTTTCTCGTCTTTCTTGTCCCCTTCCTTTATCCCCCAGTGTAGGGTAGCCAACCGGATGTCTTTCTGGTTAACCTCCCTGCCTTCTCCCTTTTTGTTGCTTCCTCCTTTTCCTCCGCAATCCCACTAAAATATGTGAGATATAGGATCTGTGCTTAAAAATGTTAGTTCCTGGACTCACGCGTCTCAAGAGTTCATGAAAGCTTGCTGTACGCCGCGCATTGCTTGCAGTCGTACCGGCGAGAATGCGGTGAGCGAACGCCGCAGATTTACAGATGTTGGAGACCTTGCGAGATCGCGGAGAGCGTATCGACGCGTGAGAGCGTGGATGTAGCGGCGAACGAACTTCAGGACGAGTGAGCGAGTAAGCCACGCGCGTCGTTAATGGCGAGAAATAAGGTCCACGTACGAGAAAACGCCCGGGCGGACACTCCACCCTGACGCCATCTCGGAGCTGGCGGGGCGTCGGACGCGCCAGCTCAGAGGCGCCGGGTGCATTAGAGTACTGGAAACCCGAGACTTTCGACAGCCAAACTTTTCCCCACGACTTGCGCTGGCCTCTGCCTCCTCCTCTTTTCTTTCTTCCGTTCTTCGGGGCACTTTTTGCTTGGCTGTCTTTCTCTTGCCCTCCGCACTTCTTGCCACCCTGCCTTCTCACACTGTTCCTTTATCGGGCCTTTATGTTGAAATGAAACAAAAAGCTACCTCCAAAAGGGAGGCGCCAGGGATAACAAAGAAAGAAAAATTAAACGAATGAAGAAGAGAGCCTAGGCACAGGAACTCGGAGAGGGGCACGCACAGGCCAAGACTTAAGACTCCGAGAGAGCTGTGTCGTACTTTAGTTTTCTTCTTTTCTCTCGCGCCTTTCACAGCAGGCTGCGAGAGCGTGGGGTATCGTGTAGGAAAAAGGGAGAAAGATGGGGGAGAGGGGGGAGGGTTAGGGGGGTTGGGCTGGTATGTTCCTTGGCAGAATCAGGGCACTCTTGCGAGGATGCACTCACTTAGCGACGGTGATGACGCTACGGCTGGCACGTTATTGACGGCGGGGAGAAGAAAACCGGCAGCAGCAGGAACGGCCGCTCCTGCTGCTGCAAGCCCCGCTCGCGTGAGGGTCCTGCAAGGCTCCCGCAGCTGAAGATCTCGGGGGCCCGCCGTCAATATTTGCAGCGTGCATTCGCTAAGAGTCCCCGGACCGCCAACGCTGCCGGCCCACGCTTCTTTCTTTCCTCTCGATCTATGCACTCACGGCCCATCCCCTAGTCACTTTCGCAGCTTCTTTTTGCCCCCCTCTCTCTTACTTCTACTGAGTATATTTCTCTGCATTTGTTAGTGACTGCGTGCGTAAGTGCAGGAACTTCTCGAGTCTAGGTTGCCCTTGCTCCTATGTCCTGCAGCTTGCTGCCGCTGTTGCCTCTGTATACTGGGGCCTATTGGCACCCATACATGGCTACGCTCTACCGAAGTGGTTTGTTTCTAGTTGTCAAGCGCGGGTGGACGGCGATAGGTTTTCCTTTTGCGCTTGGTGCTCTTTTAAGTTTGGTGCCTCTGTCCGAGAAGCTCTTCATTTGTTTCTAGAGAAAAATTATGGAATCCTAGAAGGGAAAACATCCCACTGATCAGATACTTGCCTATACGTGAATTGTCCTTAACCTTACTTCTCTAATTTCAGTTACTCTTCAGCACCGAAGACTGGGCAGGGCACGGAATCCGAGAGGACAAACAAATTTTGCTTTCGAGCGGATTTTAATGTGACGTACAAATTTACAAGGACGCATAGAAAACTGAAAAAAGCTTCGCATTCAGCCTTCCATATAGGCGCAGAAATATTGTAATGCCTGTATGTAATATTATTGTGGTAAGTAATTGCACTCTACACGATTTCATCCATTAAAGTGGCGATTCATTTTCCGATTTGTTTGTCGGATACGAAGTTTCTTCATCACAACTTTTGCAAAAGTCTCAGTAGTAGAGCTTGTGCAGGCCCCCGTCTTTCTGCTTTGTCGATTTCTCTGGATACAAGCGTTCTGAATGAATTCTGAGCATTTTAACTGCAACAATGTCGAAATAACGCTCACTTCCTTAAAAGGGTCATGCCCCACTTTTCTAAGTAACCATAGATTGACCTCAGTATCGAAGTTTAATGCCTCACTAATCGATATTCACAAACATTTCTCGAATGCGTCAAAAATGGGCGGAGTTTTGCTGGAGTTTGTCGCGCGCTTCAAGCACTTTTTTCCTTCTCTCATCCTGACGAGCGAGCAAGAAGCTAATCAGGAAAAATTGGAGATGCTTTTTAAGTTTCAAAGTGTGTTCGACGAAAGCCTGCGATCATTAGACTGATTATGTCACCTTTTTCTTTAACACGATCTCGGCAATCACGTGAGCGCTGAGAGAGTGTAAGGGGAATAGGCAACATCTGTGGTGGTGCAACTGTTTCTATGCACCACGGTATCATCCTGTGACTGCTGGGAGAGTGTGAGGAGGAGAAGCCACAGTTGGTACCATTACAGGGCACGGATGTACGGATGCGAGTACTAGACACGAAGGGTTTTCGCCTTAAATAATGGCGTCGGGTAAAGCAGTTAGGTCAGGCTTCGTCATGACCATAAGCGTGTGTAATGGAACGCTATCGCTCTCTCCAGTTGTTATTTTTTTGTGGCTATGGCTGACTGTGTGGTTTTACAAGAATATGCAGTGCTGCGTCAGCACGGTGAGGCATTCCGTGGCAAGAAGTGCGTCAGATCGAAACGCCACACTTGATTTACGTCGGCTATTGAGTAATGACATGCCTCCCGCTGTTCGCATTCAAGCGAAGAGCATAGGCAGCAATGAGTAGACCGAGCAAATGTCTCCGTATGAAAAGGGGGTGGCTGAAGAAAGGACAACGTCGCACTCCACTTGCAAGCTAAGCATGAAGCGCACGACTACATGATTTGGCCGACGCGTCCATAGAAGTGACAGCTTGTTCTATACTTTACAAGGCAAAGACTTTAAAGTAGTAACGTTGATGGTGAACAATGTTGGCTTCCAAACGACGCCTTCTTCTTAGACAATGTTTGCCCTGAAGGAAAGTGAGAAGAAAGATTTGGAGGTACGTATGTATATGAATATAACCGTACAAATGCATTATTTGTAGAGAAAAATAATGCCCCGTGTGCTCAGATTTGGTGCACGTTAAATAACCCAAGGTGGTAGACATTTCCGGAGCCCTCCATTACGATGTCTCTCATAATCATATGGTGTTTTGGAGCGTCAAACCCCGCATATCGATCAATCCCTCTATCAGTCGAGGTAAACAAGAGCAGCCAGCTGCTCAAGCTCAAATTGTGTACTAAAACATAACTCAATCTTGTGATGTCCACAAAAATGATACGGATGCTTAAAGGTTTGTAATAACGGGAAGGTCATTAGAACCTCCTTTTTGACTTTATGTTTATCTGCTGTCGAGCCTTTTGGTGAAATGTTGAAATTTCTGCTTATATGCTCTCTCTTCCCTAATCCTGCATTCACAGAACGCCTGTGTCGCATTAGGGCCGCATGATTCTGTAGTCAGACCAACGTTGCAGCTTCGTTTATAGTCGCTTCCTACCGACACCACTTTCTACACGCGGCATTTCAAGCTGCTGTAGTCTCTTCCATCGTGGCGTGCTTTCTCTTTCTTCCCCTGTCGTGAACAGGACCTGGTCACTTGATGTTCAAGTTTTCTTTTTGTTTTCCGTAGAAGCTTGAACGGTGAAATCGGCGCGCAGCTAGAGTGAACACGCGATATTTTCTGTGCACCAAAACGCAACCTTGAAACATAGAGACAAGGTTTTCGTCTTAATAAGTAAACGCTAGTGAGACCAGCTTTTCTGCACCACAAGTGTTCCACACTAATATCCTCTTTTCTTTTCTCTGCACGTATTTTTCATTTACTTAGTTCTTTTTGAAGCCTCTTCTTTTTTATTTTTTTTCTTCCGGCACCACGCTGAGTCCCTACCGCACATAACACTTTCCCACTCTGTGCTTGGGCTCTGCCTCAAGCACACCCTTCTTACAGTGAAGCACGCTCTGCAGAATACAGTCATGTCGTTTGAAAGTCAAGATTGTATTGTCGTGCTTTAAATCAAGTTGTGTTTCTCTTTGTGTGTGTCTATGGATTTACGCGCTAATACCAAAATATGTTCATAACACATGGAGCAGCTTGAGAATTCTGATAAGTGGCTGTGTAACAATTATGAAAAATGTTCTTTAAGTGTGAGACAGCTTGAAAACACACACACATGTATATATATATATATATATATATATATATATATATATATATATATATATATATATATATATATATATATATATATATATATGACGTAAGAAGGCAGGGATGGTTAGGAGAAGTAGATGAAGAAGAAGGGCTTTTGGAATAAACATGAAGTATGAGCCGGGCCACGTCACCATTCATCATAGCGTCACACGAGTCGACAGGATGAAGACCTCCCAGCCACTTAATCAGTGTCTCATCATCGACGCAGTTCTACACAAGACGCCCTGACCATACATCGACTACGGAATCATCTCCTAGCCGCACACAGCGACCAGCACCATGACAGATTCATTGATTGACCTTCCCATCCCCAAGTACACCGGAGCAGCGGACGATGAACCTGTACAGGACTGGTTCGACCTGTTTGAGTTCCACGCTACCGCTGCATCTTGGTCGGAACGGGAAACGGTTACGAACTTCAGCGACTACGTCACCGGTGAGGCATTTAAATTTTACCTCACCCACATATTCGACAACGATGAGTCTTGGCAAAAGATAAAACAAGAAATGATCGTTTGGTTTAAAAAATACGATGACGACTATGACGAAGACTTGCTTGTAACCCACCATCCACAGACAACTGCACTCAGTCGTCAATTTTACAGGCAGTCATCAACCATTCGAACGAACAACAAGATTCGACCTCTGACAAAAGACGAAGTGGCACACGAGTTCAGTGGCAGACGACAACGCGTATTTTGGGAAAAACACAGCCATCGAGCGCGCCTCCTTTCTGCTCGAAAGTCGGCATTTGCGAAGTCATCGCTTCAGCTTATGACCCGAGACGTTGCCCAACCACCTGATGCCGTTCACTCTTCGTCTGGCATACGTGGTCCACCACCTGGGTTTTCGTCACGCGGTTTTCAAGCGCCCCTATCGCTCACCATTCGCCTCATAAGGACGCCTTGCTCATGGTAGACCAGGTGATGCATGGAGAAAATACCGAACAACGCCATCACTACTCGAAGAGTGAAAATCCTGGTTTTACATCACTTCACACTTTCATCGCTCACAACGCTCACCTCACGCCTTATTCGCCCACTACGGTTGGGATAGAGCTGCGGAACTCCGAATATACTCAGCCAAGCCCAGTGCCAACCATCTTCATTCATGCATCAGAACAGTTTATCTCCAAAAGTGCGGACACAGAGAAACAGCGCCAAGTAAAATCTGACCAAATGAATCCTTTCGCAGTGTCGCCGTCGAGTTCCCAGCCACCTGAGAGCCCAATCAACACAGGAGGCTCGGAAGGATCAACTTTCAAGCACTGCCCTGTGCCAGGAACGTCCATTAAGAATGTCGTTGCAAGAGCCTCAGCAGATTTTTCTGTCAATTCTGGCGCACTATCTTCATTGCCTGACACGAATCGCGACACCCTAACAAGTATCGACTATTCGCTGGTCACATCCCCCTATAAAGAAAAGCGGGCTCATGTTTCTAAAGGAAGTTCACCTCGACAGATAGTGCAACATAAGCAATGCCAACAAAAGCAACAAGGAGAGGCCCAGCAGCTAAAACGGCCACACCAACAAGGTCAACGAAGAACTAAAGCCACATCGCAAGCATACTTGCAGCTTAAAGAATGTCGTGAACAACGGCCACCACAACGACCACTACAGAAAAGACTGATTCCGCACTTCAGCCATATTCACAGAAAATAAAGTCAAGGCAATTTTCTGCACCAGCGTTCAAAATTGCGGCTTCATTCTGAACATCTGCGCCATCGCCATATAAAACTCCCTAAACAACACAAAACAACCTCTTGTACTCTGCAGGAACACAAGCAGCGCCCAATCAGCCACGATCAACGGGCATGCAAACTGCATGCACCGCATTTGTGTCACTCACGACAAAAAAATGCGACGCCAACAAAACTGTCAATTTTGCAAGGCAATCCAGCCTCGTTCATTCCTCGAAAGAACGCTGGCTGCGTTTCCGGTTTCCACGCCCAAAGCATGCTTATGTCGTCCAGAGCGTAACAGCCAGCCTCGCCCACCAGAGCCGTACTTGATAACCCTGGATTGCTGCCCTTTCCTGTGAAGTCTGTGCGATCTTACGGAACTTCAATGTGATGTGGAACTACAGCCAATTCAGACATTTTTTTTGTGTTCCAGGATTGCTTGTTCATCATGTATTGTAATATGTAACGTGAGCATTCTTTCGGGGGGAGAGAGAATGCTGTGACGTAAGAAGGCAGGGATGGTTAGGAGAAGTAGATGAAGAAGAAGGGCTTTTGGAATAAACATGACGTATGAGCCGGGGCCACGTCACCCATCCATCATAGCGTCATATATATATATATATATATATATATATATATTGTTGGGAATAAATACCGTGTTTTTCAACTCTGCAGCGCATAGGTTTGCTGCTGTCAAGATACTGCGGTGGGCAACTATGGACTAGCCAGACAGCTTTAGAAAAATATCTATCGTCAGCGTGGCTTTTTTTTCTCGCGGTATATCTCTATATATCGTTCTTTATTGTCTTGTGCAACTAATAATTTGTTGTGTATACATGTCAGCAGCCATTTTGGTGACAGTCAAACCGGCCCACGAAAAAAAAAGAGCCCTCTTGGAATTTTCGATACCAAGTGGCTTTGCCTCCAGGCTTGCGAAACAAAAAAACAAATGCCTGTGCATTTTGATGTTGGTGAGGTCTCTGCGCAAAACATGCACGTACATTTCTCGTGTACATAGCCCCCCGTACGCTGTTATTGCCATTAAAAATGGCTACCTCACTCTTTTCCTCCTTCGTCTTTCTCTCTTTCTCACTTAGTTTGTCATTTTCCACAGCGCAGAGTTGAAGTGCACAGAAAAATCTCATCAGACGTACCTGTCTGATTTTCTCACTAGAAACTGTTTGTTTTTTTTTGCCTTAAATGTACGCTCTCTGTAAATTGATGTAAGAGGCTGTTCTTGATGGCACGTGACTGTGTGATGTTTTTCTAATAAATCAATATAATAGCTTGTGTGGTTCCGCGAATGGTGTGGTTGTCAAAGATGTCCATCGATATAAAAACACACAGGTGGTCAGTCCCCTGATGCGTTTTGTGTTGCGTGATCCGCAACGTGGCGTGTTTTACAGGAGCACTGTTTTTGCGACCGGAAACATATGAAAACGCAAAACTAAATGCGGGCACGTAATATGGAACGATCGATGACCTCTAAGCCACTCTGGGTTTGAAGGGTTATGAAAAAGTTTTGCTATCACCTTTGCTACCATATACAGATGCATTTTTAACAGAACGTGAAGTAGTCAATTTTCTCTGAAACACTTATCATGGCTACACTTTTTTTCAACTCGATTTTGGGTCGTCCGAACAATCATAACCTTACTATGGTGTCTGCGATCGCCTGATACGAACGACAGCTAACCAAAATGACGAGTTGGCGTGCGACTGCTTGGCAAAGCGTGCTAGCAAATTGGTTCTGAATAATATCACTCATAGATAGGCCAATCGAAAGCTTTTACCCTGGTGACGCCACGTGCGTGATTCTGTGGGAATCGTGACGTGGAGAAAAATATTAACAATAGTCGGACTAAGGTGCACGGGATTATTCAGTAGTTTTTTCTTGCAGTGTTATAGAAGGTTGTCCAGGGGCCACTTAAGTGATTACGCATGCCTATATAAAAATCAAGAAGATTGAACATGCGGATAGGGACAAGTCAAAGAAATGAGAGAAGTTTAATTGTTCGCAGTTCCAATTCGTTTATTAGAAAGTTAGAAAAAATATGTGGAACGTATTAATAATGACGCGGGTGGTGTGTCACAAACAGTGAGGAATAAAAGAGATATTGTGAAAACTTGCGTAAATGCAGATGCTTTATCTGGTGCATTTAGACACGGCTTTAAGGGATAGTATCTTTTATGCACGAATTTGCGTACCGTACTGATTTGGATTGATTAAAATTGATCGATCAGTCTGCGGCTCAATAAATTAATCGGGCAGCCTAAGGCTGACCACCACATCGTGGGCTCACTTGACGGCCCAAAGCTGATCCACCTTGTCGGGGCTTCTGAAGGCGGAGTACTACTTGACAGGGTTGGCTTGATACCTGCCCAGTAACGAGGAACATCGCCAAAGCATATTCTTTAAATTAGCTACTACGCCACAACGGAGGCACGAACTGCTAGCTTAAGTATCTAGGTAACCTTTATGAAATAAGACCACATTGATTAGGATATGAATTCGTTTGCAGGAGTCTAAGCGTTATTGTTTGGGCTCCTTGTAGTTTGCTGTGAGGAAGGGCTAGACACCCTCTGCTTAGGTAGAAGTGCTGCGTAGTCTATGTAATCTGTATGTAATCTGCGTAATATATGTGGTCGGCTGATCCCTACTATCCAACGTCGTGGGCTGGGGAGAATCGCCGTAGGCGCGGAACGTCATACCTCGCTCCTTGAAGTAAGTAAGCTCGTTGAGATTGATGGGGCCTCCTTCAAAATGGCTCGTGTTAGCAGGGTTAGCAACGTTAAGATGTGGTTAGAGGTAATTTTTTAACCAAGATAATGGCAAGCTCTCTTGGAGATTGCACGCACCAACCTCGAAAGCATGGACGGCTGTCCGGGAGTCAATGAGTAGGTTTACACGCTTCTCGTCGGAGAGAGCGATGGCGATGGCTACCTGATGGGCAGGGTGATTTTTTTTTTGTAGACATAGTGTAAGTCCCGTTACCATTTGACTTATCAACTGTAGCTGCTGTTTTGCGTGAGTTAAATAATAATAACGATGTTTTTCACGTGACCTCCCGCTTCCAACGTAGAATTAGGCAGGTAGAATTAGCCGGGTAATTAGCCGTATAACTGCCGGCTAGAAACCTCAGTATCTGCACGGCCTCAACATCTATACTAGAACATAATAAAGTTATACTTTCTCGCTTTCTTTTTTTTCACGTGAAAAAGCTACAATATTATTATGAGTGATGCCGTAATGAAAATAGCTCCGGACATGTCCACCATCTGGTGTTTTGACCTGCACTCACATTGCACAGTACGCGTGCTTCCATGATAGCGCCTCCGTTTATATGCGGGTTTAGATCCCGGCTGCGGCGGCTGCATTTCCGATTGGAGGCGGAAATGTTGTAGGCTTGTGTGCTCAGATTTGGGTGCACGTTAAAGAACCCCAGCTGGTCAAAATTTCCAAAGCCCGCCACTACGGCGTCTCTCATAATTGTATGGTGGTTTTGGGACGTTAAATCCCACATATCAATCAATCAATCCGTTTAAATGCGATCGCCGCTGCCATAATCGAACCCGCAACTTGGGGGTGAGCAGCCTAACCCTCTAACCACTGTTGCACAATGACAAACACGTGAAACGCGTGAAGCATCAATAACGACGAGCGTAAATCGACGCTCTGCGGTCGAACGGGCTTCCCGCAGCAGAAAACTTGCTGCCGTCGGCAAACGACCCTTGGAACAGGCGGCTGGCGCTCCGAACAAGGAAAGTTCAGGTGAATAAGCTGTCCTGGCGTTGCCTCCTTTTTGACTTAATTAGTTTTCGCGTTTCGTTTCTGCGCTTGCTTCCAGAGACGCTCAATAGCGACGAAGAATTAAGCGTCTGGCGCTCGTCTCCTGATTGAAAGGGGGCGTACGGCAATGCAAACACGACGCCCGACAAAGGTCATTAATATCGGGCGCGAATCGCCCCCTCGTGCACGCGCGGCTTTTAATATGAATGATGAAGGGCCTGATACTTCGCGGTGCGTGAAAATTGAGAAGCAGCGCAGGCATTTCTAACGCTTAGTCTTTCAACCAGCTTACGCAGCCTTCCTGTTTATCGAACCACTTGTGTGGTCGCCCCCCCCCCCCCTTTTTTTTGCTGACGTTTCGCAATCGCTACTTTGATGGCAATTATTCATTTGCACTACAATTGTTTGCACAGGCTTGCCCCCTCCCACTCGCGGCTTCAAAACCAAAAATAACGGTGCCTGTTCGGTATACCTGACGCGTTATTTTCGCATGGTTTCTCCTCCCCACACCCCGCCTTCTCAGCTTTTTGAGTGATTTCGCTAACAACCGCTCTGTTTCGTTCCTTTGGCGCTATTCAGCTAAGCGTTCGGTACCTTGTTTTGCAGCTGGGTTTAACAATATCAAACTGCCCTTTGAGCGCAGAGTGTGCAATTATTTCAGCAAAACTGCCATGTGCGCATTTTTTCCCCTGTACGAATCATTTTTAATAAATCATCACTTTTGACCGCAGTACTCGAAGAACTGAACAGTGGAAGTAAACAAATACAAAAAAGTCATTTCAATAATATAAGTCAATTTTTTTATTGACGTTGAAGCTTGAACACCGCCTCTGTATATTTTAGGGGGCCTGAAACTGACGTAACATGAAGACTGCCTTGGCCTAGCGTGTGCCCAACGCGGCGTGTTCAATATGAATTGTTTTTAAAGACGATAGTCTTTCTTGGGGACCTTCGACGCAAAACTTTTGGTCTGTCTGTCTGTCTGTCTGTCTGTCTGTCTGTCTGTCTGTCTGTCTGTCTGTCTGTCTGTCTGTCTGTCTGTCTGTCTGTCTGTCTGTACATTTGTCTGTTTGTCCATTCTTAACGGCACCAGGTACTTGAAACGGCCGACCCCATCCGCAGCGCCCACTATCGTGCCTCAAGTTTTAGCGTTCATACTTGTGCAATTGCCTATTAAAAGCCGTTATTACGTATGTCTTGGCCACCATAACAACACGTATGTATTCTGCATGTGCGCCTTTTACTAGAAAAGGCATACATAAGTAACCTAAAGGACCGTAGCGCTTATCACGCTGCGCTAACCATGCCACGCTTGCACGAAAAGGCGTGTGTTTCCAACGCTTTGCTAAAACTAGACGGTGGTGGCACCTACTCGTCGCATTGCGTTCTACACCTTATCACCTCCGACACGAGCGCGCACACCTGTCTCAGAGCCACGCGCTGTGTTTTCATAAAGAAAAAACTGCCAGATGGCGCTCATGTCTCACGTGTGACGTGACTTGATGCGCTCGTTCGCCTCCGCTGCAAGCTCGAGGTACTTTAACGCAGCGCCTCCCGAATACGATTCTCCAAATTTCTTGCGCAGAACATCAAATAAATGTTTTGTTCACTCTCTCCACACTCAAGACTATCGTCTTTCGACGACATTCGCAGATTAACATGCAGATACGAAACCAATTTTTTCACATTATTTTGAAAGGTCAGGCTTTCAGCATATTTGCTGAAAAGCCAATTGCAGCCCCCATCTTCTGGTGGCTTTTTTTATTACTCGTTCAATAGGTCGTACTATATTGATACTATAGAAGGTGGGTGAGATTTAGTTTTTCCAACTTGTCATTATATATTCTTTTACTAAACCTATATGTTCATTAGTCACACAAACGTTTGAACCGAGGATATAAATGTGTGCGCGTACACAATTTTTTTAACTTTAATATCTCTATGGGTTAGTTACATCTATTCCTAAGGCTAATATTCTTTTTAAAGGGCAACAAAATTAGGTTGGGGGCAAATAT